>JASANB010003832.1:0-27114 GCA_030248155.1 Sabatieria punctata
GGCTGGCCGACCGGCGGCCGCGTTGTAACTAATGCATAGGCGCATAGATTTAGTTTATTTATTGGTAATATGGATTCGGACCCCCGGACCCCCACCGAATTCGGACCCCCAGACTGGTACGGAAACAACGGTTAGTGGATTCGGAACCCCACCTCGGGACCGTAGTTTAAATTTCCCGAAATTTTGTTTGCAAATTTCGGGGCACATTTGGACACCTCGGTACGCGGACCATTCCCCCCATCCGCCGACCACCCTAACTTTAGGGCTCAGTTTCAAGCTGATGCTTAGGTTCAGGCTTAGCTGGGTGCAGGTTCAGAGTTAGGATCATCCTTTAGGGTAAAATTTAATATGGCAGTTTGCCTTGCCAGGTGGGATTGAGCCGGCAATCGGTTTCTTTAAGCTCTGATTTTATATATTACTGTAATGCGGTAAATTCCTTCATATAATCATTATGTAATGACTTTGCGTAGCGTATTTCCCAGCAAACTGCACGTCATAGAAATAAATTAAGCATCGGCTAAACGATTGTCAAAAATGCTTGACTTGGTGGTGAGTAAAAAAAGCTGCGTAACAGTTAAAGCGAAAGGTCAACATTGAGCATTACAGTGAGTGAGCAAATAAACTTGCACAAAAATTGAGTCCAACAAAGTATTTCTCAGATAAAAATAATTTAAATATATTGAAAAATGCCATACGGCAAGTAGGAGAGCAAAAAACTGAGTTCTTCACACTGTCGCTGAGCTCCACTGAAAGTACATCAAATCTGAATAAAAATTGTGCTAGAAATCTTTACTAGCGAAGGAGCTACTACTGTATATATGAATCTAAAACTCATCATAGTCAGGGTCGTGGCAATCTGTTGATTCAAAATCCCCTGACATGCCCCCCGATTTTGCCTGCCCAACCAGATGCGAGGAAATTTTGAAAATTGCGTTTGAAAGGCAGTCTGAGCATGCAACTAACGGTTTTAGTAGTTTGAAGAGGTTTGGTTGTTGAACACAGTAACCGAGACTACATTGTGTCTCTTTCGCTCGAAAGGAGCATCACATTGGTTCCACAGTACAGTAGTATATTCGTATGCGCTACTGTTGCTAAGTAAATTATAATTATAATTTTAATTATACTTTTTAGAAATTTACTAATACAAGTAAATTATAGTTTAAATTATATTAAAAGTGAATTTTTGCCTTAAGTAAATTATAAGTATAATTTCAATTAATTTTTTAGAAATTTACTAATACAAGTAAATTATAATTAAATTATATTTCAAATCAATTTACTTAGAAACAGTAGTACGCGCGCATGTAGGTAGACCAATAATAACGAAGTACGTATTTAAAAAGATTTATCGTACTTACGCTACACAAGGAAATATGTAATCACACCATACGGCAATATCGAATCAAGTATAAAGTGCCCGAACAGAGTTGCGTCAGTACTCCAATCTACCAGAGAGAATTTGCGACCAGACGCACTAGCACAGATCATACACTAAAATAGGAGAAATAAAGTGAAAATTGGTACCGGAAGAAACTTAAATTGCAGCTTGAAACTGAGGCCTAAAGTTAGGGTGCTCGGTGGATGGGGGGAATCGTCCGCGTACCGAGGTGTCAAAATGTGCCCCATAATTTTCCAAATAAAATTTCGTGAAATTTAAACTACGGCCGAGGTGGGGTTCCGAATCTTAAGAACCATTTTTCCGTACCAGGCCGGGGGTCCGAATTCGGTGGGGGTCCGGGGGTCCGGGGGTCCGAATCCATATTACCTATTTATTGATCGTGCAGTGCGGTCGCTGTGTAAATGTTTGACAGATGGGTCTTTCCCCCCACCTAAGGTCGATTTTGTTTTCTTTGATTCTCGGCTCATTACCCTATCCGGCAAACTGTTCTTCTCTAAACTATTTGTTTTCTTAAGCCGAGCCTGAACCGAAGGTTACCCACCTGGTCTTCTGGGAAGAAATGTCACCGACGTATGCAGAAGAGTTAGACTTGTAAGTGACAAAATAGTGTTGAGATCTTGACATTTTTCTAGATAAACGTACCTGCTCAATCATTTACGTATTAGCGAAATGCAAGAAATATAGCTAGAAGCAACTACTGTAGTCTTGTTAGTTCTGCTTTGCTGTCGAATTATTTCCTACAAGGCCAGGTTTATGCCGTGGCTGAAAAGCAGCTAGCAAATTCTATAATCCGAATGATATTTGGTTCAATGAAAGTAAATTATTCGCTTGCAGTTGAACTTAGAAGTTCTTTGTAGCTTTGCCAGCAAAAAGATGGACACCTTGTTGCTCCTCTGCAGTTGTACTTTCTTTACTCTTTTAATGCAACAATGCGGAGGTTTTAGTTACCCTGAACTTCGATCTTTTAGATGAGATATTCTATGCTGTTTCAGCCTATAAATGTGTAACAAAAACCTCCACAGGGGGCGAATGCGCCTATATGGGCAGTGATGTTTGCAAGAAACTTGATGCGTACTCTGGCACCAAGTCCACTAATCAGTATGGTGTTCCTTGTGACAGCTGGAAGGGACTTTGGGGCCAAGGCACCCACAAATACTGTAGAACAACTGTAAAGTCACAAGGGCCTTGGTGTTCTAGCATTGCTCGCGCTAAAGACTCGCAACCCTGTTTTGAGGCCTGCAACAACAGTAACTCGACACGATTCAGTGAGCATTGATTTAGATTTCCATTCTTAGCCCATCTTTGCGTGAACGAGGCTCTAAACTGTGCCTACTATGGTTCAGATCTGTGTAAGACTGCAGAAATGGCATCGCAAAAATCGTTCACCCGTACTGGACGCCCTTGTAAAGGCAACAGCAAGTGTGTAAGTATCAATGCTCAAGCCCCTTGGTGCTTCACTGAAGCTCCTCTGAGTTTTTCCAAGAAACCCTGGGATTATTGTTACCAATCTTGCTATAAACATGAGAAAGGTATGGTTGACTCATACAGGTTGTCTAAAAAACCGGAAATACCGAAATTCCAGAGGCATACCGGGCTTTGTGCGGATGTTAGCATACGCTCTCCGTTCAGAATTTGAAGGAAGAGCTATGATAAAAGTGCTAAAACTAAAAAAACAGAAGCAAATTGCGATTTCCTGAACTTTGTTACAGTAGTACTGCTGTTTGTGTATACACATACATTGTACACATTTACTATACACAAAAATACACATGGGTTTTTGAGCGTGTATACACACATAGACATACACACATACACATACATACACATTGAAGACATATTCCGAGACACATTACCATACACAAACAGTACTCAAAATGTCTATTTTTGTGTATGCGTATTTGAACAGCGAAAGTGCATCAAGTTTTCTGAAGCAGAATGCTGAAATTTCGAGCTTTTTGTTGAAGTAGTAAATTGCAGATATTCTAGCTATAAAATGGCCTAAAGTACCTCATTTTCAAACCTACCCTTGTTTTCAAGCAGCGGGTCTTGAGAAATTTGATTTTTCTAGCATTTGTAGCTCAAAATCTACGAAAAATTTGAAATTTTCTTTCAGTGCAATACACATACACAAAAATACACATCTGGGAAATCCAATATCAAACAACAGTATATGTACATACAGTACGCGACTCAGTGGTTCTTTGGGCCGGCCGCTAACGAATTGATCAGCCATGGCGCACTCTTTCAGATGAGATTTCAAACTAAGGCTGGAAGCAATTTCCGGTTCCGGTTTTTTGGACAACCTGAAGTATTAAACTTGCCTAATTCGATAATCCAGTCCAGTATCTACATGCGTTGTGGAATCAAAACAGTGTGCTTTCGCAAGCAGCAGAGCGTGCAAAAGGTCCCATGCCTACTACGGCACCAAGTCAACTACTTTAAAAGGGGAAAAGTGTGCCTACTGGGAAGGCAGATACGGATTCCAAGACCACAATTTTTGCCAATCAACTGAGGACTACAATGAGCCATGGTGTTATACAAAGAAGTACTTTGGGAGATGTTTTTCGTCTTGCGTTCTGACTTTAGACAAAGGAAGGGGTAAAGACTTAGGGTTTGAAAATCTGAAAAATAAGTGATTTTCAGAAGACTGTTGGCACTTGTTCTACCGGTCTCAATCAGCCTGTACAGAGTCTTGTTCACGCGACTTCTGCAAATTCAAGTCACCATCTGAGTTCCGCGTCTGTGTCGGCAAATGCATCAGTACAGAATGTAAGCCATGTACTGGGTGAGACTGATTTTGTTTTCAAGAAATGTAGAATTTATTAAAGCCTTTCAGACCACTGTACAGTGGCGAGCTTGAAAAAGTGCTGAAGGGGTGTGGAAAGTCCTCTCTGCAGCCTGTTAGGGTAACAGCTTCATTTATACAGTTCTTCAAAGGAATACATAGTTTCAGTTCAAAATGGTAGGTGGAAAGCTTGCTGTGAAGGGCAATTTTCCCTGGGGTGCACTGTTCGTCAATATAGAACAAGAACAAATAATATGTAAAGTTTTCTGCTATTTTATGAAACCCCGAGCCAAGCCTCTGATTTTTAGGTTCAGCAAGTATAATTTCACCAAGACATGTACTATCAGCAGCCCACTGCCTGTTCCACTCTGAGAACAAAACACTAAGAAACATGCAAGACTACTAAATCTACTAAACTAAGAAAATACATTCAATCTTTATTAGGACACAAATGCGCGTTTACATAAGCCCGGAAGTCAATGTCATGGGCAACGTGTCAAACAAGCAGTTGGCCTTTAAAATACGACAGTGGCTTTTTAACGGTTACGTGGCAGGAGATGAAAGCACCAATGATATAGCGATCTTAGAGTTAGTTAGAGAAATCAACATTAAAGGAGCCAAGCCAATTTGCTTGAGTGACAACAACTTCGACACTACTAGTCGTCGACAAGTTACCATCCAAAGTTTTGGTCGAATCAGTTAACCAAGCAGTATACAGACTGTTGTAGTTTATTTGATTGGCATGGTTTGCAGGTTCTGACCCCCCTGGCCGTCTCAACTATGGCACTATGACGATGGAAGAGGCAACCAAGTCTGAAAAGTGCCACAAGAAAGCTTATTTCTTCTGCCTCACTCGGGATTCGTCTGGTACTATTGTTATCAGGGTATTAGTTTTGCATTACAGTGTCAGTTTCTGAGCTTTTCGACTGTTCTAGAGCGATAGCGGGGGTGCGGTCATGGTGCAAGGTAGAGACGAAAGCAACCGCCGTCGCTGGGTTCTGATTGGAGTTCAAATCCTCACTTACTATCCGCACTATGGTGCCATAGGCACTGCTGTCTCTGTTCCTTACAACGCAGACTGGATTTGCAAGAAGACTGGAGTTTGTACGTGATTGGGTGTCGTAAAAATAACTACATTTCTTTTTGCTGCAAACGTTGACCCAATTACGCGCCAACTTTTGGATATTCAATGTGTTAAAGTTTCTGTACTTTGTGGATCGGCTATCTACATACTACAGTGGGCAAATATTGCAAAGTCACAACATTTGTATATGTATATATGCTTACACAACAGACGTAAAACATTACAATATTTGTACATTTTTTAATGTATCATCAGGTCATTTTTTGGCGTGTAACAGTTCATTTATTGAGCAAGTATTCCAGTTTTAGCAGTTAGAATAAAGTCAAACCTACTCAGTTGTAAGATTTCCTCTCATTTTGCATATTTATGAAATTATTATTGTGCCTGTTTGTCTCCGAACATTTTAAAATTTTCATGGTTGTTCTACACCAGCAAGATACTCCTTAGTGCACAGAAATGTATAACATGAAACTTATAAACAATTAATAGTTGACAATTTTCGTCCATTCCATTTTACATGAAAAGTCACATTTTCTTTGAAAGCACCCTAATTTTAACCAAAAAAGCTGCTGAAAAGAGTACCACTAGGCTAGGTAGGTACCGGCACTATATAAGGTGCCAGTACAGCACCATAAACGGCGTTAGGTGTCATACTGTAGAAGTACCAGTTCTTTGGATTTCAAACTATAAAAAGTACAAAACTCGGTTTAATAGAGTCGTCAGAAACTACGTACAGTAAACTAATTCTAGATACTTTTCCCGAAAATTAACTAGGACATACTAGGTAAGGTATATCTACTTACTTAGAGAAAAAGTGCATCACGCTGGCCCAGCGCAGGCTGAAGCAACTGGTCTCTGTTTTCCCGAGCGAGACCACCTGCATTTTTGCTTCCTTTTATTTTTGAAACAAATTGCAAATTGCGACAAGAAAGTCCAATGAAAAGCACAAACGCTATAAACCTATATTTGAAATTCAGCGATCCATCGCTCGGCGGCGATACAGTTCTGTTCACTTTCTCTTCTTTTCGCTTCGCAGATGCTGTTCACACACAGCGATTACCTCTTTGGCGTTGAAATACTGCGCCTCGTCTAGTAGATCAGCGGCCAAACAGTGACACCGATGGAACTTGTACTCGCTGAATCCGTCGACCACGCCTCGCGCCACCACCGCAGCAGCTCGGAATTTAGATCGCCGAATCACAAAACGACCGTCTGAGTCGCGCTCGATTTTTTGCAATTCAGTTCTGCAGCAAGAAACAAAACAACTGGAAACGGTAAAAGCTGTATCGAAACGATAGTATACCTTGAGCGAAATACACGACCGAACCAAGAGTCTTCGACGTCTACCAACTTCTGTAGTTCTATCTGTACGTCCACCGGTGAGTAGCCACTACTGGCTGATTGGCTGAACTGTGGGTGCGCAAACCTCAATGTAACGGTCTGGTCTGATATGAACGACTGCAGTAACTGGTCGACCGGTTCATTTCCATTTCTGACCACCCGGTCAATCAAGTCCACCAGACCCTTCAGCTCGTAGAACTGAGCCTCTCGCCGAAGTCGCATCATTTTCTGCTGCGAATCGGTGGGCAAATCGGCTAGAGGTCCGAGACGGCAGTAGTCGATTATATAGTGAAATAGCTGACCATCTCTGTAAGCTCGAGAAATGAATGACCAGCTGTTTGAGAGACTGATGTTACCTATCGATGAAGATAGTTCCTCTAACATCAATCAGTTCATGCCAGTCGTTGCTTGAGAATAGTTTCTGGAAGTAACTTCCCTGTTCTTTGACCAGTAGACGGATGGAAGAATCAAATATGCGACCGCCGATGTCCAATTTCACCAATTCCTCACGCACTTTGTTCACCATCTTTGGCACGTGCCTTTCCACTTCACTGATGAATTGAACTTTGGACACCTAGCCAGTCGGCTGG
Source organism: Sabatieria punctata (assembly GCA_030248155.1). Taxonomy (NCBI): domain Eukaryota; kingdom Metazoa; phylum Nematoda; class Chromadorea; order Araeolaimida; family Comesomatidae; genus Sabatieria; species Sabatieria punctata. The sequence goes on from JASANB010003832.1 coordinate 7,200, forward strand.
TTTGACGTCATAGACGTCACGAACAGGTAGCGAGTTTATTAACAGCCAATGCCCAAACCAGAAAACTATGAATGCCAGATGCAGTTAGCAGAACGGAACTTGGGTAATGGGTGGGTTAGTAGGTATAGATAGTGTCTACTTCCGCTGTGATCATTCAAAAAAAGATGTTCGGCAATTCTTCATATTCTCAAGACTGTGTCAGTAAATCAATCATATTGCACGAAATTTCAAAAACACAAAAACCACTCGTTTAGTGAACATTCTCCAAATTTCAGGTCGGTTTGTTATCATTCTTGAGACACACACCCACCAACGCAGTTCTCTTTTACAAACAGCACTCTATCTATCTATCTCACACGTTTTAGAGCACGTTTCACTGACTGGATCAAACGTTCATACAGGGTGTCTCAAAAAAAATGATCACTTTTCTTTTTACTGCCATTTCCGCAAATTTTGACCAAAGAGGCTGAAATTTGGACTATAGGTGCCAAAATTCGGGGAATTTTATGTGTTAAGTTTGGTGCACTAGGCTTGACTCATTCCCGAGAAATTTCAAAAAAAGTGAAATTTGTTAAATCAATAGTGAAAGCCGGTCACCGAAAAAATGATCACATTTCTTTTCACTGCCATTTCCGTAAATTTTGACCAAATAGGCTGAAATTTGGATCATAGATGACAAAATTCTGGGAATTTTATGTGTTAAAGTTTGGTGCACTAGGCTTGACTAATTCTCGAGAAATTTCAAAAAAAGTAAAATTTGGTAATTTCAATAGCGAAAGCCGGTCACCGAAAAAACGTTACATTACATTATCGCCTAAACTCTAACGATAACGTTGGAGTTCATGCGTCAACTTTTACACATGAATTACCCTGAGCTTCTGCGTTTACACTCCAAATTTCATCCAATTCCATCAAAAATTAGAAAAGATATAGGAAAAGGAAATGTTTCCATTTTTCTGTGACCGCCTTTCACTATTGAAATTACCAAATTTCACTTTTTTTGAAATTTCTCGGGATTGAGTCAAGCCTAGTGCACCAAACTTTAACACATAAAATTCCCCGAATTTTGGCACCTATGTTCCAAATTTCAGCGTATTTGGTCAAAAATTGCGGAAATGGCAGTAAAAAGAAATGTGATCATTTTTTTTGAGACACCCTGTAGAATCCTCCCATCCTCCCATGCAGGCAGACAAAAGGTTAAAAATGTCCAACGCACCTTTTTTTCGCTCAGATACCGATTCAGTTCACTCTCTTGTAATAGACGCTTATTTCACAAAACGACAAAGATACATCAGCTAATTTAAACTTCCCTCATCCATACATGGGCCGGAAAAATCCGGAGGGGGTAGGGGGTTGGAGACCTCGGGGGGGGGGGGGGGGGGGTCCCCGAAAAAGGCAAAAAGACGCCTATTTTGCCTTAAATAAGCGAAAATTTCCTCCCTCCGGGATGGGGGGGGTGGCGGAGGGAGGGGTATGGCCGGCCGAGGGGGAGGGGTATACCCCCCTTACCCCCCGGCCCATGTATGCCTGCAATATCGGATAAAATTGATCGAGGGAGGCCTCTTCTACCACAGAATCGCTTGTGAGCACTGATAAATTCGTCATTGGAACAGTCCAACAAAATTTCTAGATCACTGCGCACGTCCATAAACTACGTAATCCACACTTTCTGAAACTGTTCTGCGCGAAGCTTAACTAGTAAAGTTCCTAATCGACACCCACTGTTTCGAATGGGTACTGCCGCAACACGCGAAAATGTGGCTAATTTAGAAATGGTGGTGGTTAGAAAGTGCCTGCCGCCTGACGCAAACAAACGACACACCGACGAATGACAGATTTGACAGCTTGTCTGCCTTGGTACCATATATGATACCGGTTCGCATTCAAGTCGTAACATATAGGGTACCGTACCACTTTCCCTGACTGTCAAGTCTAAGCGTTGTTGTGGTCTTCGACTGTGACTATGCCGCCGCTGCCCGATCCATTTTTTCCAAGCTGTTGTGGCCTTTAACAGCCAAGCAGAGTTACCCGTACGAGTCTGAAAAGAGTGAAAAATGGCGCAATATCTAGACTGAACGGGGCTGTGGAGCGACTGATACAACCGGCAAGGCAAGGACACTTCTTGGTTTGATTCTAAACCCAATTCCAGTTCAGGCTAAACATGATGCAGAGGAAATTTAAATTTTGAGGCCAAGCGTCTATAGATAACCTCAACTACGGCGGACCTTCCCACAATAGAGTATTGCTCCCTAACCACAAACCACCTTTTGGCTTGCTGAGTTACGCGTTGCCTTGCGGTGGGGAGCCATTTTGCAGCGGTTGTTGTCGCTCAAATTGACGAAGTTCGATTGCAGACAGTTCTTCTTGCAGCCGAGTAGACGCTCTGATGCACCGTGCAGGCAGGCGGTGATGAGCTGACGACGCCTTGTGCTACCGGAGATTTCCACTTATAAGACCACCATAGTTAGAATAGAAGACCATGGTCTTTAAATAGGTTTTTGTTTCCAGTTATAGGACCATGGTCTTCTAATAGGTGGTCAGAAAACTGAGTTCGTTGACATCCATTTTCCAGTTAAAAGACCATGGTCTTAGTTAAATTGGCCAATTTTAAGAGCCAGTTTTTCTAAGTATCGACTCTTCCCGGACAAATCTCAACTTTTTGTCTCCGATTTGGCTAAAATTTTGCATTTTGGTTTAATTTGACCTAAAAAGACATTTTATCACCTTCCCGGCCATTTTTGAGAGGGTCACTTTTTCGACCCAACCTCAGCTTTCGGCTTATAACTCGGGAACGAATCAATGTAGAAACTTGTGGATTGCATATTTAGAATCAGAAGAGCGTTCTCTTTCAAACGACACCCTACTCGACTAGATTTCTGACAAAAATTTTTTTCCCAACCCCTTCCGGACCCTATTTGACCCCCCTACAACCCCCATTCCGATAATTTTATTTCATGGAAATGTAGCGCTATCTATTCGCTTTCGAACGCACAAAAAAAATCGAGAAAAAAAAGGGGGGGCAAATTGAGTTTTTGGGCCTTGAAAGTTGAAAATCCGTGATATTTTATATAAATTTGCCTTTCAGCTGGCATACACTGCAAAGAGCAGAACATGGTCAATTGTGGACCGATCTCCAAGATTTCTGTCATACAGATTACACAGTATCTCTTGCATACATTGCACAATTCTGGACTTGCTTAATGCTTTCTGACGCGAGTTAGCTTGCTTCTTGGTGTCATTTAAGAGTCAGTCTCTAATTCGGTCCAGTCTTGCCCCTTATCCCTATGTCAAGTTGAAAATCGACCTTTTGTGTAGAGAGCTGTGCTTTGGTGCACTAATAGACATCCATGAGTTATGTTAAAACTTCAAAGAGTTTATGGATTTGACGCTCCATTCCCAAGATATATGCCATCAAAAATAGGGCCACTAACTACATATGGGACCAAAACTTCCAACTCGGACTTCTTTCATACTATAATAAGAGTTGGGTCTAAAAAATTTGGGCTTTTAGATAACTTTTAGAGTAGATTAAAAAATTTTGGTCCAAAATGATTTTCGAGCAAAAAATTTTTTTCAACCATATTCGGCGGGCCCTAGCTCATCTGGAACCCCCTAGGCAGACTTTTTTTATTTCATAAATTTGTAGCACTATCAATTTGCTACAGTCTGGTAAACCATATACGGCTACCACCCATGGTTCGTAAGAAATGTCCATTAAATTAACTAAAACCATGTTTTGCATAGCAAAAAACAAGAGACTTCTGCATGAAATTTGGGCTTTCAGAAGCGAATTTCTCACAAACCACGGGCCATAGCTATATGTGGTTTACTCCAGACTGTAGCAAATTGATAGTGCTACAAATTTATGAAATAAAAAGTCGGCCTAGGTGGTTCTAGACGTGCCCGCCAAATGTGGTCGATAAAATTTTTCGCTCAAAAATTGTTTTGAACCAAAATTTTTTAATCTACCCAAAAGTTATCTAAAAGCCCCAATTTTTTAGTCCCAACTCTTATTATAGTATGAAAGAAGTCCGAGTTGGAAGTTTTGATCCCATAGTTAGTGGCCCTATTTTTGATGGCATATATCTTGGGAATGGAGCGTCAAATCCATAAACCCTTTGAAGTTTTAACAACTCATGGATGTCTATTAGTGCACCAAAGCACAGCTCTCTACACAAAAGTTCGATTTTCAACTTGACATAGGGATATGGGGCAAGACTGGACCGAATTAGAGACTGACTCTTAAATGACACCAAGAAGCAAGCTAACTCGCGTCAGAAAGCATCAAGCAAGTCCAGAATTGTGCAATGTATGCAAGAGATACTGTGTAATCTGTATGACAGAAATCTTGGAGATCGGTCCACAATTGACCATGTTCTGCTCTTTGCAGTGTATGCCAGCTGAAAGGCAAATTTATATAAAATATCACGGATTTTCAACTTTCAAGGCCCAAAAACTCAATTTGCCCCCCCTTTTTTTTCTCGATTTTTTTTGTGCGTTCGAAAGCGAATAGATAGCGCTACATTTCCATGAAATAAAATTATCGGAATGGGGGTTGTAGGGGGGTCAAATAGGGTCCGGAAGGGGTTCGGAAAAAACTTTTTGTCAGAAATCTAGTCGAGTAGGGTATTGTTTGAAAGAGAATGCTCTTCTGATTCTAAATATGCAATCCACAACGTTCTACGTTGATTCGTTCCCGAGTTATAAGCCGAAAGCTGAGGTTGGGTCGAAAAAGTGACCCTCTCAAAAATGGCCGGGAAAGTGATAAAATGTCTTTTTAGGTCAAATTAAACCAAAATGCAAAATTTTAGCCGAATCGGAGACAAAAAGTTGAGATTTGTCCGGAGGTTGAGGAGCAAAAGTCGATTCCTAGAAAAACTGGCTCTTAACACGCAAGTAAATGTTTTTTAAAGTGAACAAAAGCTGTCTATCGTTAGAAAACAAGGGCAAACGTACATTCGAATGTAAAACATGGTATTCTGGTTTTTGTTTTCGACACAATACAGTACGCTGCTATGCTTCAACACGATTTCCTTGAAAAATTTCAAAGAAAGTTTTATAAATTAACCTTAAAATGGTCAGGAATTCCAGGAACAACCATCTAAGTCAAGATCAATTTAATGTTTGGCCATAAATCCGCTTTTTGAAGCGAAATATCATTTTCCAGTTACAAGACCATGGTCTTCAAAAGGGCGCCAAAAACTGACCCTAAATTTGGGCATTTTCCAGTTGGGCCGGTTGCATGAAACTCTCGCAAGTGGTTGCGAGTCTCGTAACTGGCCGCTGCTCTCGCAAGTGTCTCGCAAGTTGGCCATCGCAAGTGTTGACCGTTGCATGAAAAATTGGCGCTCTCGCAAATCCTTGCGATTATCGTAAATCCTGCGAGAGCCAGCGGCGGTTCCCAAAGTTACGAGAGTGCGCTGTCAACGTAATCTAAAGGCTTTAAAGAGCTCCAGTTCGCATTTTGCTACCTTTTAAACGTGCCCAAGCCTAGTGGAAAGCTGAGGACGGCATCAACGCATTTTTGCAACGATTATTTGTAATCAAAAGACTCTAAACTGACTTAACTGCTTTTCTACAGCTAAAATGAAACAGTCGAGAGATTACTGACTGAGCTTTTGGCACTGATTTTTCATTAAGAACAAAGGCAAGGCAGAATTTGAAACTAACGGCGGAAAATAACTTTGTCAAAGATATGAAAACTTTTAGGGATTGAAAAGCAACTGTGCGCACGTTGAAATTCAGCACTTTATGACCGTTTGAGCTGTAGGTAGAGATGGGCATAAGCACATTTTCTCCGCCTGGTCGGGCGGGCAGCACTGATGGGGTGTATAGTATGCCCGGTTCGCCCAGGGGCGGGGGACTGAAAATGCTGTCCGGCCGGCCCGCCGAAAATCTGCAATGACCCAGTACCGGTGCACATTACTAACTTTAGTAAGCCGACATTGCTTCGCTACATACCGTACTTTAGCTAATACTACAATGTATAACTACAATGTATACTTTAGTATAAGCTTAGTAGTACTGGTGCAATCTGTTAAATGAATTTTTCAGCAAAATCTGCTTCACGCTTTTTTGAACCAGAATCTGTTTTGTAGAGGCCTACGTCTTTAGTCATTTTACTTTTCTTGCTCCGCGAACGAAATAAATTAATTAAAATTATATTAGTTTTCGTCTACACGTATCTCTCTGGTGTTCATCTTTACACCAAAACGTCAAATTCAGAGGGTAAGAAGTAGCAAATATTGCAAGAAATGGTCAGAATCACAATTTTATGCTCTCGCAACAGCTTGCGATCTCGCAACTGCCCTCGCAACTTTACGAGAGTGAAAAGAGTTTCGTGCAACGCACCCCTGCGCTCTCGCAACTTACGAGACTCGCAACTCAAGTTGCGAGAGTCGCGGCCACTTGCGATATCGCAACTTGCGAGAGTTTCATGCAACTGGGCCGTCTTGTAAGTGGAAAACTCCGGTACCGAGCCCCTCCTCTTCTCTGCTACGCTACACGGCCACCCTCCTTCGTCTCACTTTTCTGTTTATGCGCAAACAAAAATCAAATCAAAGCTAGCCCAGTGAGTCATCACGTGACGTGACAAGCTAGGTCTTAACACGAAACCAAAGGTTACGATAAACTTGGAATACAAATTAACGAGAATAATAACCAACAAACAAATCAAATAGACCTATTTGAGAACAGTTCTAATTAAGTTATTCTAGATGCAAAACTCAGGAACCAGTAACGAATTAGAAGCTCTAAAGCGAGTATGACCAGTACAGTGCGAAGGCAAGTATATGTAGATTAGACAGACATAGACAAACGGATCTTGACTTTTGATTTAGACTGCACGTATCAGACTATTCAGTAAGTCCACATCCGGTCTTCTTGGCACGCACTCCCGCTCGGTCGGATTCGCATACATCAATTACTTCTTTGACATTGAAGTATCGTGCCTCGTGAAGCAGATCGGAGACCTGACAGTGCGACCGAAAGAGTTTGGCTGAGTTGAAGCCCTCAGAAACTGCCCTGGCCACCACTGATGCTGCTCTGTACTTTACCCTTTTAATCACAAATCGACCGTCCTCATCGCGAATCACTTGCTGCAGCTCTGTTCTGCAATAACAGTTTACACTTAATCGATGGACCGAATCGTTGGTATTTGTTCTAAACGACGGACAAAGACGTTAGTTTTTAATTGGCTCTCCTGTGTTCACAGGCAATTTCAGTATTGGAAACGTGGACTCCAGTAGCAGTGTTACCCTAATTTGGAATATATACTGCTGTGCTGTGCTTGTAATTGCTTTAAACGATGGACCAAAAGGTTGGCATTTGCTATAAACACTGGATCGAAACGTTAGTGTTTGTTTGTTTGTTTGTGAGTTCCACTGTCCTTTCGGACAGCTCAGGACCTCGCTCTTTTCAGAGCCCTTCAATGGGGTAGCCCTGTCTACAAACAACCCTCCCCTTTGCTGCCAATAGGTGCAACGGTACCGCCGGTTCGGCTCCCATTTACCTACTCGCCATCACCGGCTTTCGATGGTCTGGGTTGGGCTTACGTCGACTACTTCCAGTCGCTTCGACCGGTTTCGAACCCACAAACAACCGCTCTCGCGGATGTCGCGGCCGCCGTGACACACGACATAGCGTTAACTACCCATGGCCAAGACGCCACCTTGCTGTGAAAACGATGGACTAAAACATTTGGCCATAAACGATGAACCACAAACCATTAATACAGTCAGGCACTTAACGCTGTTTATGGCACTGACACCATATATGGTGCCGGTACCATATATGGTACCCACACGTTCTTCGGGGCCTGTGGTGGTACCATAAATGGTACCCCTACCTTCGCTGTGGTACCGGTACCATATATGGCACCACTCTGCTTAGATTTCGTGCCATATATGGTACCACTCATGGCCATGGGTAGGACATGGGTATATATACCACAGTCTCCGAACGTGGGGTACCATAAATGGTACCATTAGCCTAGGTATCGGCGTAAACGGCGTTAAGTGCCTGACTGTAATATTTGCCCTAACGATGGACTTGGCTGGCTTAAACCACGGTCTGATACATTAGTATGTTTTGTTAGACGTCAACCAACTAACCTAACCTGGAGCTAAATACCCGAGCGAACCAAGTTCCTTCAGCAGCGATCAGTTTCTTGAGTTCCACCTCAACATCGATCGGTGAATAGCCTCCACAGGTGACCGACTGACTGAAGGCCGGGTGCACGAACCTCAGGGTGACCGTGTCATTGGCGGCCACAGCAAAGAGCACATTGACCAGTGGCTGGAGACCATTGGCCACTACTCGGTCAACCAGCCGCACCAAGCCATGCAGGTCATAGTGCTGCGCCTCCCTACGCACTCGCAACATTTCCTCATGAGATTGCACCGGCAAGTCCATAAGAACGCCGATTCGGCAGTAGTCTATTATGTAGTTGAACAACTGACCATCTCTGGAAATTCGAGTAATTATGTTCTTACAGTATAGATCGAAAAAGTGTTCACCCCTTTTTCAAACTTTATTCAAACGGTTTGTTCTCGGTCAGTTCTTTATCGATTTGGCTCAAATTTTCAGCAAAAAAATACCGGAGTTTTTCACATATATGTAAGACCGGGTCTTTTATAACCGTAAAATGCCTAAATTTTGGGGGTCACATTTTTGCACCAGTTATAAGACCCGGTCTTGTAGGTGGAAAATCTATATTTTCCAATTAAAACTCGATGTTCTGCATTAAAAGCATGAAATACACTGGTTTTGATCTTGGCAACAACTGACTGTACGTTTAAGTCTAAATAGTTGAGTTGTAAACAAGTTTTAAAAAGTTAGGCAACTTTGAAGATCCAATAAGCTTACAGCAGCTATCTAGATCTATCAACTCAAACATTTTGCCAAGATTACGCAGGTTTTAGAACGATTCTTGAACAATCTGAGTACAAAACTTTATACTCATTAGTTATGTGGTAAAAATATGCACGAAAGCACACCATTCTGAGCTTAGACCCGGGTCCTATTATAACTGGAAAATGCCCCTTGGCCCTGACAGACTCTGCTTTTTGACCACCCACTCTAAGACCCGGGTCTTATAATCTGAAACGAAACCCAGTTATAAGACGAGCTTTGTGTCGACGACCAACTCTTTCGGGCAAGAAACTTGCACCGCCGAGTGGATGAGTGGCTTTGCGGCTAAACCCTACACCAACTGTGCCGGCTAACTACGTATGGGGTTTTCGATCAAGTTTCCGAAATTCCCCAATTTTGGTGCCGTTTGAGCTAGAGGGTTTCCCGTCCAGTCAGTATGTTATGTCCAATGGCAATACTAATCATTCCTGCAAGTTTCAAAATTGAATTGAATAGAATTGTCGGAAAATTAGAATTTCCGTGAACCACACTGATTCTTATTTTCGGCTAATAAAACCAACACGAGTTAGAATTTTCACACTAAACTTGCAAATTGAAGGGCGTGCTAGATTGTGCTTTTTGTCTTTGGTTTTGTCTTATTCTTAACATCTGCATTTTTCAACTATTTGCACAGTGTGTAGCCAGTTTGTTGTTAAATTTTGCTGATGATTTGAGCCAAATCGATAAATAACTGAGCGAGAACGAACCGTTTGAATAAAGTTTGAAAAAGGGGTTGCACATTTTTTCTATCTATACTGGTTTTTATGTTCGAAAGGGTTAAGAAGAAATTGAGACCTGTCTATAAAAAGCGTTCCGGATTTGTCTAGCAGTCGGTGCCAGTCGGTCTTTGAGAAGAGTTTCTCGAAGTAACTGCCCTTCTCTTTGGCCAACGTCCATATGGTAGTTTGGAAGACATTTCCACCGACATCTAATTTTACTGTTTTTCCGCGCAGATAGTTCACCATGCTGATGCTGGCAACATTACTGCTGCTTCGATTTAACCCAAGACGCTGGCTTTTTGCGACTGGAAAAGTTTATGCTACCTTTGACGCTATGCATACGCGATGCAAACGGCTCCTATTAGACTTTTATTGAAAAGTTAGGTTCTGTTTTATTTGTGACGTGAGATCTTATGTACAGAGGTGCTGCAGATAAAGAGGGGATTTTCACTGGAGACACCTGCTGCTGGTGCTGAGTTTTCCACGCTGCTTTTAGGCTTCAGGTCAGTTTAAACGTAGCCACAATGACAGGTTGGTTCGCTCTCTGCCTAATTGCATCAGTATTTGTCATCCCAGCCTACTCTGATGAGGTGCAACGTGAGTTTATGTCAAGTCTTTATATGGGACCGGTATATGGTATTATACGATATACTGTGGGCAGGTATTGGAAAAGTACCTAATGTCAGGTATCAGGTACAGGTATTTCAAAAATACCCGATCAGGTATCAGGTACAGGTAGGTATTCTCAAAAATACAGGTATCAGGTATTAGGTATCAGGTATTTTGTCGAAAAAAGTTAAAATCTGGATTTTAGCCACAAAATCGCTCAAAATGCCAACTTGGGCTCCATAGGCAGCTGAAAGCAGTTTGGTTGCAGTCATTTTAGCATTTTTTGAGCAAATTTTTGCGAATTTTTGCCACTTTCAGACACAAAAACTGTCAAAATCGCCTGTAAAATAGCACTTTTTAGCTGTATTTCTAGTCATATTAGCGATTTTTGACGATTTCTAGCCCAAAAATTGCGATTATTTTGATTTTTGAGCGTTTTTTAGTGCCCAACCTACCTCCCAAAATTTTGGCTCAGACCCTCCAGCCGGCGCCAGACCCTCAACCCCCCTTTCCCTACAGCGGATGACCTGTTACATGTATGTTTATAAATGTAATTTTTTTCATTATATATTGCACAAAACGCCGAAAACCTGCTCTCAAAATTATCTCAGGGATTTGGAATTGCTCTCTAGCTCCATTTTCGCTTCTGTTGATTTTCGCCGGTTTTGGTAACGTTTCTTATAAATCAATGTGTTTTCGCCTCCGCTCAGTGGCTTACCTAGAATTTGCCAAAAAAAGGTGAATTTTTGAGGATCCATGGTTGGGCAAAAAAAGTTTCAAAAGTTAGCCTCCAAAAACGGGTTATAAAAGCATTCTGAGTGTAAATTTAACAGGAATTGACAGTTTTTAGGAGTCAGAAGTGGCCTGGAGTACTACTGCACAATGAGGACGAAAAAAATTTGAAGAGCTAGCTGTTCTAACCGCTTTTTAATTAACAAATTGGTATTTTAATGCTATTTTTGAAAACGAAAAAGTACCTGATACCTGTACCTGTTTCAGTCCAAAAATACCCAAAATCAGGTAGGTACAGTTCAAAAGTACCCGATCAGGTATCAGGTAGGTATCAGGTGGGTATTGCAAATCTACCTGATAATCAGGTACAGGTACAGGTATACCTGATCCACAGTAATACGATATCGTACGGTATTTTTCGCTATACAGTAGTATACGGTATCATACGGTATACGGTATTTTTATACCATATGATACCGTATAATACCGTATAGTTTTAAACGCTGAATTATTCAATTTTTAAAAAATATTAAATTCAAAAAAATTTTTATTAAGATCGATTTTGTTTATTAATTGTCGAATGGGACTTACAACACTTTCTGACTGAAATTGTAATATTTTTGGCTGTGATTCCATATCGCTTATTGGAGCATATTATACGGTATCGAAAACGCTATACGGTATATTTTTATAGCGGTCCCATTCCTAGTCAAGTGAAAGAAAGGTTAATCAGATACGCTGTGCTGTTGGATTGCAGATTGTAGGATGTTTGAAAAATGCGCCACTCGTGTAGTATCGGACACGGACTGGACAATCCTGTGTGGCTGTCACGGCAGATACATGTGTGTGAAGGATTGGAGAAGCAGCAATCCTCATGATTGTGCTTCAAATGAAGAATGCCGTTTTTGCATGCCTTCTTTGGGATAGTTATCGGGCGCAAGTTATACTTTATAATAGATCAAAATTCAGCAGAGTACGTACATAACATATAAAATAAAGTTTTTGAATTCTCTTTGAGCATGTGCATAAACAGACCAGACCATAAAAAAGTCATAAAATCTCAAGTGGGTGTACATATGTACAAATTTGCACGATGCGCTGTAATCTAAAGTAAGTAACTTTTATTTACTTCGACTCGACACAATAAGCAGATAAAAGGTACGTAGGACTACTGTATGTACGTACGTACTACAGTGGGAAAATATCCAAATTTTTAAAACATATTAATATAACTATACATATATGTTTTTCGCCAATCAAACATATAAATAACACATATAGTTTTATGTTTCTGAAAATTGAATATGCACATATTTTTAAACATAAAACATATTTGTGTAAAAGTCGCTTATTCACTTATATTTTGTCTTAATTTTCGATAATTCAAACTTGGGATTCTGAATTTCCCGTCTAAAACGGTTTGCAACAATTTAGATAGCATACTCAGATTCTATAAGTTTAAGTGAAAGTCTGATTTTGGAAAAGTTTACTGTCAAACAGCAACCAAAAATCTTGAAATCATGAATTCCTATAGCAAAAATATGTATATGTTTCCAGAAACATATTGGCCTCAAAACATGTAAATACAAAACATATTTGACATGCAAACATATTGAGAAACATAAACATATATGTTTTCCCAAAACAAACATATTTATGTTTTAAAACATATACATAAAACATATATGTTTCCCACAGTAGTACGTACGTAGGTCCAGCTAGTGATGCGCGCTTGCCGGGCCGCAGGCAGGGTCCGAATTTCTAAATATTTCTGTTAAAGTACTGAGCATTTTTGTGTATTTTCTTGCGATTTCAATATTGTTCAATATAATTGTGTTCTTTTAAAGTTATTCTGTAATATTCGGACAAAATAACGAATTTTCAACTTCCTTTTATTTGATTTTTTTGTTATTTTTAGAAAAATAATGTATAAATCAGTTAAAGATCAAAACTGCGAATCTCAATGGAAAAACTATGAAAAATAGCGAGAAAAGTGCTAAATTTGGCTCATCCGATTGTTTAACGAAAAAATCGACCGAATGACAAACAAAATTCCGGCCCGAGCGTATCCCTAGGTCCGGCTACCGCCCCACGTACGTACTCTTTAAAGCCGTTTGACAAGTCGGCAAGGTATTTTCTCTACCTATTTTTAGGCCGTTGGTTCGTCTGGGGTGTGGCATTAGAACGCTTGTATGTCTTTTTCCGAGCTTTTCCGTCAATACCGATCGTACGTTCGTTTCTTTTCGAGTTCTCTTTTGACAGTTCAGTTGTTGTCGGCTCTTTGCTAACCATATGGACGTCGGTTTGTTTCCGGTTCAGCCGCCAACGGTCAGCAGGTTTTACCATTGTCAATCAGTCATATAGAGCATTGAGCTCGAGTTATATCGACAGATTAACTAACACTTTCTTCGTGCAAAGCAATGGTTTTGTGATGTGCTCAAAGCGTTCCAATATCCGGCTAATGTAATTTTGTGCTTCACTGCCTGTAAATTGCTTCTAGAGAGGCCGATCAGTAATCACGTGTGTTTAGCGGTGAATTATCGATTTGTTTGTAGATAAGTACACAGGACATACGTAAAAGACAGGTTGACTTGACTTGGGTGGGTACAGTGCATTCCTTTTTCTAGTGGTATTGTTTACACGCAAGCATTGTAAACTGCAAGGTAGGTACACTAGAATCTAGAACTGTTCACATACAGTACGTAGCACATCATTCGAACGAAGATGGGGGACCAAGTCAAAAAAAGATCAGGAACATGGGCTCCAGTAAAAAATTGCCAGAAGGCTGAACTTTCGGCCAAAAGTCGCTTTGAATAAGAAAAGAGTTTAGTCAATTTTACTATACCAAGAAAGCTAACGGAAGCCCTGTTCGTTTTAAATCGCTTACGCATTTCGACGCGAATTTATTGACTAGATACGGTAGCATGGCAATTTACGGTCCGACCGGGATGAAAGTAAAGACTAACTGACGCGACAATGATGTCGGTGGGTGAAGAATACGAAAACACTTTCCCCCTAGGGCGGCTGATCTGTTTAACTTAATTTAACCCTAATCGTAGGTCCAAAGTTAAGCTAGAGCATGAACTAATGGTTAAATTAAATCCTGATTAACTACACACAAACATAATAGGAAAATAGGAAAACCTAAATCAATAGTTGCGGTGTCGGGCGGTACTGTCCAAGTATGAAAATTTTCGCAAGTTTTGCAAAGGTCGTGAATTTGTATAATTTACGGTCTCGTCTTGCGCTAGTCACTTGATTTGATTTCAGGAAAACTTCCGATTACCGGGCTTCGGATAAATTCCCATGGTATAGTAATATTCTTCTGACTGCTTTTTGATGATCACAAAACATCGGTTACATCTGAAAAGTTTGAGGTCCGGCCGGTGAAGGCTACAAGTTTTGATCTTCGCAGAATTCCACCACTGCAGTTCTTCTCTGCCGTGTAGGGCTTGAGTCACCGCAAAACGTTTGCGAAAAGGTTCTCAGTTTTCGTATGATTATGGCCAACTCCATGTCTACCAGTACGGCCACCCCTCTAGAGGTTACTCCGGCCCGGACGCAGGAAGATTCCTGCACCTTTTCGCCAGTCTCATCGACCGACAGACTCAGACTGATGCATTTATAGACGCTCAGAAAGAGCAAGCCAATTGCCAATGCCATGAAACAGTACGCAAAATAGAGATAGAAATAGTTGTGTTGCATAGTGGTGGTGATTAGCTAACTAAATTAGGGCAGTTGCCTCTTCTGGACAGCGGCAGTGTCTATAGAAGGACATGAAACACTTGTATAAGGAAAAAGAACATAGACAAACGGCTGAGAGTAGTAAGAAGTAGGCTGTCGGTAAGTACCAGCAGGAGAGATCCATTTAGAGCGCCCAATTAAAGAGGACTCTAATATTGAGCAATTAATTGTTAATATCAGCTCTAATTAATGCTACCCATTAAGAGACGGCCAACCCTTGATGGCCTGAAAACATCACTCATACGCAAAGCTGTCGCCGTTTGCTGTAACAGTCCTGCGCCGGACTTCTACAAACGAAGTCGGTCAAAAAAGCCAGCAGAATTACTTTTGCAACCGTAATCTCAACCCTTTTTTTAGTGACACATAAGTTAATTCTTCAAAGATTAGTTAAATCTATCAAGATAACTCTGCTTACTTGCCGAGAGATTTGCCCTCAAAGTCAAAACAGAGATTTTGGCTGTGAGCAAGAGCGATTTTTATTTACTCCGTTGCACTTCATAATAATAATAAAATAACAGATTCCTACAGCTGAGAGCTAATGAGGCTTTGCTGGTGACACAGACGCTCGTTTAGGGTAAAATTTTTCATAGGGAAACATCCATGCTGATGGCGGATGAAGAAATATCCCGGTATAGATTTTCCAGGGAAGACTACTAAATTTTGCGACACTGCTGACAAGATAATCATCACAAATCACTGGAAGAATCGTTGTTAGCAGGAGGAGAACAGTTCTCCAAATTCTCATTCTCTTCTTCCTCTCTACTTCTCTCCTTCCGAATTCGATAGATGCATTTGTGCAGATTGGCGCACAAAATTACAGCCGAACTAATCAAGAGCAGATATGCCACATAAATACACCAACAGCTTTCCTCCATGCTACATACATACATATACAAATGTATCTATCGAAATGGATAGCTCATTTAGAGCGCAAAAATTGCATACTGGCGTTATTTGAAATATGCCGGCCACTCGTGACCATACAGCATGCGTTCATGATTTTACATTATTAAACGCTTCAGCGAAAAATTCCCACCGCTTTTCAAAAGTGCTCCTTAGTCAAATTATTTCTACCCGCTTCTGCAAATAGCTTGAAACAAAAGGCAAATCAAAGGGCCGAATGGTACTGTGAGTGAACTAAGATCAGAACCACTTTGAAGGCTGGTGGCGTCTGTCTGTCTCTGCTGGTTCCATTTCAAATTAAAGTGGCTTCCAATAAATGTTAAAATTCCCCAAATGAACTGAGTTTCCGCAACCCTATTTGCATTAAAAACTCTTTGTTAAACGGGCTCACTCATTTAAGCTTTAATGGAGTCATTGCTTATTTACTTGACGGTCAAGGAACTACAGCCCGATTGGGCTAATGATAGCTGTACATGACTAAATGATTATCTAACTTCGTAAACTATAGCTTTTTACCTATAAATAACTATGTACCTAACCTACACTTTTGCCATAGAAATAAATCTATAGCTACGAAGCCATCTATAACCATAGCTAAAATAGCTCAGTCGGGCTCTATATTCATACATGGCTATGTCTTGCCGGTAGTGGACAGGCCGCGAAGCCACTGTGCGTGTATTGGGTTCAGCCTATTGTATATACGCATGTTCATCCACTTGGCGGGCCAGGTAGGTTCTTGTCGCAGAGTTGGTCATCGGCATAAAGCCCCCCAACCAGGCCACCAAAAGCCGGGTGATAGCGAGTAGGCAAATAAGAACCGATGGAGCTGCCATTGTACGTCAGCTACAACAGCATCCACGCATGTGTTGAGACAAACGGGGACAGATAACTCACATCTGGACTGAAACAGAGCATGTGTGTTAGCTAAATAGCAAAGGCGGGAAAGGAAGGGAAGAATGTGGGCAGACGCAATGGGTCCTTTAAGCGACCTAACGCTGGGTTAACAGCGGCTCCGCCTTGAAAATCCATCCATCCATTCAGATCCAGCCGCCCACTCTAAAGGGCAAACCGCGCTCTCATCGTGCACTGATATTCTGCCATCTGCCAGAACAGCGAGCACTGATTTCATTCACTCATCGACGACTTTTGGTGGTTGCAGATCAGATTATTGTCGTTGAAGGAAGAAATTGAGTGAGATACGCTGTTACATAATACAGTAAAAATCCTTTTTCAAAACTGCTCCGAGTCGAATGAATGCATTTCTTTGCCGCCTTTTTACAAAATGCATAAATCAGTAAGCGTTGGCAACGTCCGCACCAGAGAATTACCGGCTCTTGTTTCTCGGGCTATAATTAGTACGGCAGCTTAAAGTGTTTATGGGATTAGTCATTCACTTCACACTTGTCGAATATAAACGAATACTGTTGAGAAGTTGAAAAGGTTTGCAGCTCAGTGAAGTCAAGTGGCAGACTGGTACTGTGAACTAAGACCCATACCACCCTGAACACTGGTGTCTGTCTGGTCGAAACTGTTGCGACGCCATAGCTTCGCCACCTCACTGACACATTTGCATAAATTGATGCACAAAATGGCAGTAGAGAGCATGAGAGCGCCGTAAACCACATAAACGCACCAGCAATAGGCAGGCTCCATTAACTCTGACAGCAAATGATGTCTGCGCTGAACCCGGAATTAATTAAACACCATTTTAGGCCGGCCGTGTTTCATTTTTAGCCCACATAAGCGACCGGCGCACGCACCTACATAGTATAAGGCTAACGGTCGATTTTCTCTCTGACAAATGGCAAGCCAACTTTTCCAAAAATGCATAGCTAAATGCGCGTGTTGCCTTGTGAGCTTAGTGCTTTCAATCATGCCTCACATACGTGTAGTGAATGTGCATAGCACTAAACTGATTTAGATGAAAAACGTTTGCGAAACAAGATCCGATTACACAACATGTAACAGAACAAGACCCAGGATAAACATTGTGCAGGCAGGCCATCATGTACGTCCTTATACCTATAATTACTTCCTTCTCTATAGTTCCTTTAACAAGCTCCAGCATTATGCAGGAAGCCAAGAGTTCCAAGGTAGGAAACCAAGGAAAAAGCCCAGACAATTAGATTGTATTCTAGCCTATTACTCGGCCAGTGCCCGGGCCGCCAGGGCCAACACTGAAGGGAGAACCGGGACCTCTGGGTAAAGCCGGAATGCCTGGCCATCCGGGTCCCAAGGGAGAACCGGGACCGAGAGGGGTTCCCGGCATGCCAGGACACTTTGGTCTCAAGGTAAAACTCACTCTTTTTGCATTCTATGCCAAGCCAAGCAACAACATACTGGATAGGGCGAAAAAGGACAGCGCGGGAATATGCTGATCTTAGATGGAAGAAGAAATGCTAGTGAATGTGCAATCTGTCCGCCAGGACTTCCAGGATTGAAAGGAGAAATGGGAGATCCAGGATTTCCCGGCCCACCGGGGCTCAGAGGACCAATCGGTCCACCGGGTACACCTGGTCTTCCTGGTCTCGATTCCAGTTTGTCGGAAGCAGATCTAATGCGATTGCGGACCGAACGAGGAATTAAGGTAGGCCTCTGTCCGGTCTCTTTTGCAGTTTGAATCAACAAACTCAAACTAATTTGTAACTGAGCTGTGAGTACGGACATAGAAATACGGCAAAACTTTTTTGTCAATTTTCGACATTCAACAATCGGATTTTCGGCAAAATCAGAAGTGGATTGTTTGGCAAATCTATGCTCTACAGCAAAATTTAACGTAAATTTGATGTGAGCACATTTCAAAAACTACACTTACGTCTTAAGTCTGGGACAGAACACTGTTTTTGTCAAAATTGAAATCCGTTCAGGTGACATTGAAAAGGATTTTTTTACCATTCACATTCAAAAGAATTTTAAAAGTGACCAACGATACCAAGCACGTAATCCAGAAATTGCAAAGAGCTAAAACACTAAATTACAGTACTAAAAGGACTTTTGTGGAGAAATTAGAGCATATTTTCGGCAGTTGCCGATTTTCGGTGGTCTTAGCTGAGTGTGTAAAGGGGTTGCCTAGTTGCCAGGGTATGTACAATAGATGCGTCTCCATACATGTAACAGGTCATCCACCTGTGACCGTGACGTATAGGGTAGCAGTTGGTGCCTCGAGGAGCCCAAATTTGTGTGAGGCGGCAGCGTAGAACAATTGCTTAACTCGTGGTCTCGGGCTAAAAATTTAGTTAAGATCGGTTAGATTCCTTGGTATAACTTGAGAAATTGATCTGTGAAGGCTTTGTGAAGTGCAGAGGCATACGAACTTGATTGACTCAGTGCTGTCCACTCTGCGCATTATATTGCACACAGTTGGTGAGCATGCTGTGCACTTGATGGTGTTGATCAGTCAAGTTTTGCTCAATCCTTTTCCTATAAAGATATCTGACTTATAAATCGAGCGATTTCAACGTCTCCTGCAACACCAAGCCGACCGTTATGAGCGCCTTCTCGCCACATTCCAAGACCGTCCTCCTGCTGCTCAAGCCCGTGTCACTATCACACTTCCGTTGCCCACCGTCTACTGTTTCGACCAGTCGGCTAACGACATCTCCTTTGCTCACTGGTCTTCTGAACTCACCTCCTTCGTGCAACAGTCTGGTCTCTCTTGGCGTAGAGTGCTGGAAGATTCCTTAGATGCCCCAACCCGTCTCGGGAGCCAATGAAGCAAGAAGCACGTTTACTCGTAAACAAACATTACAATCACAATAGGAATGCAAAGGCTGAGTATAAATCCCTTTCATCACATAAAGGTAGGGCTTTGTAGCCAGACAAACAGTCCAGCTCACCCATCAACTGATCTTTAACTTTGTTTATTGCACGTAGTAAACTTACTAGGGATGCGCTATTAGGGACACTAGCGCCCGGCCCGTTTTCCAAATTTTGCGGCCCGGCCCAGCCCATTTGTCAGTCGGCCCGGCCAGGGCTATTTTTGGTAAAATAATCGGATACGTTCAAATGAGCCAAATTTAGCACATTTTTCGGCTCTTTTTTTCTCGTTTTTCCTTATTCAGACTCTGTTTTGCCTTTAACTGATTTATACGTCATTTTTCCAACAAAATCAAAGAGAACGAGGTAGGAAATTTATTAATTTGTTAAAATACAAAGAATAACTTAAAAAAACACACGATTACTGTATTAAAATATAGAAGATATAGACGCTAGAAAATGCAAACTATAGACGCAAGAAAATGCACAACAACACTCGATATTTTAATAAAAAAATTCGAAATTCGGGCCAACCCGAGCCG
>JASANB010003833.1:0-30749 GCA_030248155.1 Sabatieria punctata
ACAGTACAGCATACATGTAAAAAAAAAAAAATACATATGGATGTACAACATCTACGTATGAGGTGGGGTGGGGATCGGCTCGGCGGCGCCGATTTGGACAGCGTCTGACGCCTTGAGAAAAGGTTACATATGTTAATTTTTGTTTTCAGTGGGGATTTTCGCGGTAATTGTCATTTTTAGTAGCGTAATGGTGGCAATACTAGGAATTCTCTTAGGTAGTGGGCCGTCAATAACCCATTGCGAATGCAATTTTCAAATTCCTCATATTTCAGTTGTTCTGGTTAAGAGTACGTCTTTACCCTGTCAGAGTGCAACTTTCCCATCTTCTTGAGCAAGTTCTTGCGTCATCGAACCTTCGCCACAAATTCCTCAGTCAAATCTTCCACCTTTGCACACTAATTGACACGTTATTCACGATTGCCTCAACTTTTTGAGTTATACCTAAGAACTGAGAGAGCAGGGAAGCGCGAACGCTGTCCCCAAACGCAAAAATTACGCGGTAGACGCGACCCAACTCGGGTCGGCCTCAGAGGTCAACCGGCTCGAGGGTGCAATGAGCCAGCCTCACCCTGGGGATGTATGCTAGATGATCCATACAACTCCCCCCGCCAGGTAAGTTTATGAGAGACGCTCTCTACCCTTGACCGCCCCCCTCGCTGCTCTGCCAAAACGGGCTCTATGGCTGTTCGCATTTTCGCACCGCCTTCAATCAATTTCGCTCAAAAGACTCGAGCGCCAATCTTACGGTTAGGTAGGGATATGACTACTTGCGCAGATTAGTGTCTCTAGTGTAGATTAATTTTGGCCAATTTTGGGTTTAAAGAGGGCCACCGTCCTGGGGCATGGTTGAAGATTGTTATAACTATGCTTAATCGATAGCAAATTGTCAAATGTAGCCATATGCTCTTGGGAAGGTATATCTGTCGCCATGTACAATGCTACAGATGTTTTAGTAAGGGGATGTCCCAATGGCACATTTTTCTTTTTTTCTTTTTGTTGTTGGGTTTCGATCCCAATCTTTCTAACTGTGCTTATTCTGTAGTAGGGCAATGGTGTACCGATCCGGCCTTGGGCACGAATGTACATCTATTCGTATGAATTTTATAGCAACTTTTCTGAGTGGGGTTCCGGGGGTAATCGGCCGCTCAATCGATGAAGTAAACCGATATGATGAGAGCGCGTAATCTGACATAGCATGTAGTAATTGGTTGTTGATGTGCTAGTGTATAAATCAAAATATGGAAAGTCACAGGCAGTTGTTTGATACCGCATTAGGTCATATTTGTTAAAGATTTACAATTTGGGTGCGCACGTTATACAAGATTTGTTCGAAGACCAAAACGCGTAATCTGAGGCAAAGATGAATATAGCATGCAGTAATTAGATGTTGATGTGCAAAAGAATAATTATAAACAGATCATCAGCGGTCATTTGAAACCACATTCGGTCGTCTGAGTTCAAAATTTGCAATTCGTCTAGTGATCTCTACCAGGTTAGCGGTATGCCAGCGCACGAGAACCAATTGGGCTGTGTAAAAAGGGCCACTGATGAGTGGCAAATCGATTGCGAGGCAGTAGCCAGCACGCGAATACTAAATAGACGCTCGCTCATAGTTGTAAATTGAACGAGAGTCGCCGTTTTACTTTCGCCGTCCAATCATCTGTCTTGGAGGCGTGTCTCGATGTAGTAAATTCGGACGGAGGTTCGACAACTATTGGAAAGATTTTCACACAGGAGACAACTGCCAGGTGGGAACAAAAGAATCCATCAATCAATGCCTAGGCAACTGTAGAAACGATTCCTTTTCTGAGCGGCGGAAAGATCATTCTAAGTTTGGCTCTGACAGCGCTACTGCAGAACAACAGTAAATAGGGGTTGGACAAAGTGAACAGGTCGTGTACCAGCGAGTACAGGTCGTAGTACTTGGCAAAGTTTCCGCTAATTGTAAGCAGAATGGCCACCAAACTGCCGACCAACGTTTCGAAAGTGACAAACGAAGCCGGACACTGCCAATTTCAGTTCTACTTTCCTTTTCCTCCTTTTCTTCACTTCTTGGGCAGTTTTGTTCCGTGCCAAGTTTTTCTGATGTTGCACGATACGATCCTTTCTCGTAGTACATCATTGGACTGGTGACAATGATGGCTAATCTAATATCCACTGGCACAGAATGCTGTAGACAGCAGAGTTTCCCATCCACAACTGTAAATTATGGGTTATAGATACTATTAGGCTAAATAAAGTTACAAGTCGGCGTATCGCAACTGCTGAGTCGGCGTTTAGCACCCGGTAGGTGTAAGGCACCTGAGGTGTAGTCGGCGTTTGGCACCTGCTCAGTGGTCGTAAAGCACCACCCCAGTAGGCGTTTAGCACCTAGTCGGCGTATGGCACCTCTCCACAGCAATAAGGTGGTCGTAATCACACAAAATAACAATTTTCTCCTCGGAACCTCAAAATACAGTAACCCAGCGATGATGGTTATGTCAGAAATAGATTCCCAAGCCCTGAAAACCTTTATTATCTACTCTACAGAGCGCTTCCTTGCACCAGGCATGCATAAACGCAAAATAACAATTTTCGTGTTTGGACCTCAAAATATAGTATTCCAGTGATTATAGTATGTCAGCAATGGATTCCCTGACCATGAAAACCCTTAGTGCCTACTCTATCCGGCATTTCTTTGTAAATGAATTCTTTGGCAGGAACAATGTAAATTGACAAAATGCAGTTTTCCGTACCAGGACCACATACTACAGTACCAGAAGCGCTTCAGAAAGGCCCGAGATCGATTCAAACACATAAAAGTACATTTCCAACAACACTGGAGGGTCTAAACTAGTACGTACAACCAGAGAAAAAATCAAATGACCTAATCTTGGAAAAATCGGGATTACGGTATCAGGGTCAATTTTTCAGGGTTCTTATGAGTCTCAATCGATGTAAAACTAAATTTTACACCATGCGTGTGAGAATTTCTTATAGTCCCCGCATAGTAGTGCACCAGCAATTAACTTCCTTATTCTAATCTAAAATAAAAGTTCTGCCATTTCTAATCACACGAAATGCACCAGTACCGTGCAATGTACGTACAGTACAGGCACAGGGCTGTGGTTGAGGAAAAGAATTAGTCGAAACACGACCGAATTACGAATTATTGAGAACTAAAACTGTTAATTCCTTTCCTGCCCTTAACTGTTAATGTTGTTGTTTTTGTTTTACAGTCAGAATGGCTATATAAATGCTTTTTCAAAGGCTATTTTTTCAAAATTTTCTCAGCCTGGTTGGGACAAGGCCCCTTCAACATTTTAACTAAAGTGAAAAAATCCTGGGTACACCAGTGAAATGTACGTACGTGCCTGTTCACCGAAATTTGGGTTCCGACGATATATCGACACTTTTTTCAATATCGATGTCGATATCGCGATATTTCGCTTCAATATTTTCGCTATTTTATGTGCAGAAAGGTAGGAAATAACAAAAATAACACCAAGTTCATTTCTCTGGACCAATAAAACATTTTTTCCTGGACAGCTCGGAAATCAATGGTATAGTCAAAACTACGTAACAGTGATGATAGCTCTCAGAAACATCAATTTCTCGCCATTCTCAGCTTTCTGACAGCAACGCTTAGGTTCTTAATAGTGGTGTAAAAATTAATTTAATTGTAATTGAAATTCGCATAATTGGCCCGTTTTTAATTTCAATTCAATTAATTTAATTTAATTTAAATTCAAAAGTTGAGCCATAATTTAATTGAAATTCGCCTGGAAGTCAAGGTTTTTTTTGGCATATTTGTCATTAAAATAAGTTAAAATACGCTATTATGTTTGAACACATTATGCCTAATGAGGGTGGAGCATCGGCCTGAGGGGTCAACCTTTTCGTTGAAGGGCCACTAGCTTTTCTCTTTTCTGCGTTTCTCTACTTAATTGATATCAGATCGCTGATTGCATCAGTGCTTGACTGATAAACACCAAGAGCAGATTGCTCTTTCAAATTCTCAGATTTACCTGTATCGATATCGAGTATCGTCGAATTTTGATATCATCGGAACGCTAACCGAAATGCAATTTTTTGGCCCAGCTACGCAAGTATTTGGTATTGAGTTTTCAGGTATTGTTCGCACTCTATTAAAAACCTATTAATAGATACAGGTTCAGTCGGACTTGCCAGCAGTACACTGTACTGCATACATGTAGGAGGGGGGGGTTTTGGGGGGGTTTAGCCCCCCCCAGGCCCGATTTTCGGCAAAAAAACCCCCCCAGCCGAATTCTGGGGGGGTTTTTTTCTGAAACCCTATTTTGGGTTACAAACTGCTAAAATTCAGGGTTTCAAGACTTATATACCGTAATTTAGCATTTCAAAAGCCCTAAATAGGGTTCCGGAACCCTAGTTAGGGTTTCAGAAACCCAAAGTAATGCCTCCGGAACCCTATTTAGGGTTTCAGAAACCCTAAATAGTGTTCCGAAACCCTGTTTTGGGTACCTGAAAGCCTAAATAGGGTTCCAGAGCCCTAATTTGGGTTTCAAAAGCCCTAAATAGGGTTCCGAAACCCTGTTTTGGGTTTCTGAAACCCAAAGTAGGGTTCCGGAACCCTAATTTGGGTTTTTGAAACCCAAAGTAGGGTTCCGGAACCCTAATTTGGGT
The DNA here is from genome assembly GCA_030248155.1 of Sabatieria punctata. Taxonomy (NCBI): domain Eukaryota; kingdom Metazoa; phylum Nematoda; class Chromadorea; order Araeolaimida; family Comesomatidae; genus Sabatieria; species Sabatieria punctata. The sequence continues at coordinate 4,645 of JASANB010003833.1, forward strand.
TTCTGAAACCCTAATTTGGGTTTCTGAAACCCTAATTTGGGTTTCTGAAACCCTAAATAGGGTTCCGGAACCCTACTTTGGGTTTCAAAAACCCTAAATAGGGTTCCGGAACCCTAATTTGGGTTTCTGAAACCCTAAATAGGGTTCCGGAACCCTAATTTGGGCTTCACAGAGACTAAACAGGGTTTCTGGAGGCCCAAATAGGGTTCCGGAACCCTAATTTGGGTTTCACAGAGACTAAACAGGGTTTCTGGAGGCCCAAAGTAGGGTTCCGGAACCCTAATTTGGGTTTCAAAAGCCCTAAATAGGGTTCCGGAGCCCTAATTTGGGTCTCAAAAACCCTAAACAGGGTTTCAGTGCCCTAATTTTTGTTTCAAAATCTCTAAATAGGGTTCCAGATACGCATTTTAGCTCTATTCTGTCGAGTAAAATAGAGCTTTTTTGCATGTTTTAAAGCAAAAACATGTTTTTTGCACGTTTTTAATAAAAAATAGGATTTTCTGCACATTTTAAACCAATAAATAGGGTTTTATAGGGAATTTTTGCACTTCTGACAGGATTTTTACCGGATTTTTAGTCCTCAAAACCCTGTTTTGAGCCCAAAAAAAGGTCGCTAAAACCCACTTTTGGACACCAAAAAAAGGTCGCTGAAACCCCCTTTGGAAATAGTGCTGAAACCCTATTTTGGATCTGGAAAAAACCCCCCCCAGCCGAAAACCCAGCTATTTTTTTTTATAATAAATAACCTTTGCTGTAGCAGATTCGTTGCTCACATAACTGTTGCTATGTAGGTACATACACCATAGTTTTGTCATGTGAGTCGTTTCGTATATGTAATCTATGGCATATTTACGTATGTACATGTACATGTATACTGTAGTTTGGGGAAAATAAATTAAGAGTCGGTCCCTGAACCGATCGAGTATCAGTATTCAGACCCCAAAATTGAAACTTTGGCCCAGAGAGCTGTAAGTTGGTACACTAATACATACTTATGAGTTGTATTTGTATTTCGGCCCCAAACGATTAGTGGATTCGGCGCTGCAATCCCGAGATACAGCCTTCTGAAAATCAGCCCGCTACTGAAACATGCGAATTTTTCGAGTTCGTGACATTTGAGGCCAATTTTCACTGGATTGGCCATGAGCAATCGTACCATATACTATACCAAAATGAAGCTTATAAAAAGCGCTACAAAGTTATGAAAGAAAAAATGCCTCTAGGGGGGTTCCAGCCGAGTTATGGCCCGCCAAAAAGGTCGAAAAAAACTTGTCACGAACTCGAAAAATTCGGGGTCCGCCAAAAAATACAACCCAGCAGATTTTTGCTGTAGCAACCGCAAATGTCAACCGATTTGAATGAATCCTTTTTTAAATGAAAGATAAATAAATTCCTGATGTAACGTTTATTAAGATAGCCTGCTTAGTTCCTGAGATATTTGTCCTCAAAGTCAAAACAGAGATTTTGGCAATGAACAAGAGTGATAAAGAAAGAACAACCCAGCAGATTTTTTACTTTTGCAACCATGAATCTCAACCGATTTGAATGAATCCTTTTTTGAATGAAAGATTGATAAATTCTTCAAAGATTGGTGTAATTGTTATTGAGATTCACAGTTTAGTTCTTGAGATATTTGCCCTCTAAGTCGAGACAGATTTTATCAAAGAACAAGAGCGATTCCGTTGCATTTCATAATAAAGGGGGCGTGCAAAAATTACGTAATGGTATTTTTGCCCATTTTCGGACCCCCCCTCCCCCCCTGATAATCGCCCGTAATAATTTCCTGACCCCCCTCCCCTAATTACGTAATAATTTGGCTACCCCCCCCCCCCCCCGAAATTTCAATTTTTTGAAGAGTTAGAGCCGAAAATTTTCCGTTCAATTCTATGTAAAATGACGTTCTTATTAATAGCATCTGTATACAGTAACAATTGATAGTTTTCTTAGTTTTCTTTATTGATGAGCTACAACTACGTACATGTACGTACGTATAGTCTTAGTTTGACATGACGCCATCATTGGATGGCGTTTTGTTACTGACGGGGTGACGGATTGTATTGGAAGTGTTTTATACTGGGTTTTTGGGCTGCTTCAATATTGCTTGACTGATAAATCGATAGTCATAAACCACAGTTCGTGCGGGACCCGAAAAGTCAGGGAATTTGGTGTCCAGTCAGGGAAAAAATTGATAGCAGTAGAATCCTCTCTCGCCGAAAGGGCCCTGTCAGAGCTTTACACACCACCCTTTTGAAAATGGGACTTCTGACTTTCCACAACCACTACAACTAACAGAATACCGGTTAAATGCGTTTTTCAGAGCAAATTTGAAAAATTCTGAGCCTTGTTAGAATGTTCTCACTCTGATTGGTCGGGGAAATTTGACTTTGTTCAGCGAATTTTGCTCGGAAAAAGCCGCACGAACCCTGTAAAAGATCGAGTCGATAAGTGTTATACCCTTATAAACTCTTAATAAGATGTCAAAGGTCACTCTTGCCATTTAGCATTTGAGAAATTGGAAAGCCCTGACGTAAACGGTAGCTACCTTCTCTAATCTAAACGTTCATCTAGTGAAATCGAGAAAATTTAAGCCCAATGGCTTCAAATCGAGACTACAAGTACATGTACTGTACATCAAAACAATTAAAATTATGGCCACTTTAGTGATTTCTGCACTTTAAAAAATTACGTAATGAAGTCGCCAACCCCCCTCCCCCCACCGTAATGAATAGTAATCTTTTGGCGAACCCCCCCTCCCCCCTCATGCCATTACGTAATTTTTGCACGCCCCCAAAGCAGATTCCTACTGCTGGGGCTAATGATACTTTAGTGTTGAAGTAAACCGAGTTTCTGTGTCACCAGTAAAGCCTCCAATAGCCTTTAGCAGTAGCAGGAATCCGTTTTATTACGAAGTGCAGAATAATAAAAACTCCCTCTTGTTCACTGCCAAAATCACTGTTTTGATTTTGAGAGCCAATATCTCAGGAACCAAGCAGAGTAAGTTAATGAAAATTTCATCAATCTTTTAAGGATTTACTTATATTTCATTTAAAAAAGGATTCATTCAAATCGGTTGAGATTTGCGGTTGCTACAGCGAAAAATCTACTGGGTTGTTTTTTTGGCGGACCCTGTATAATTTGTAAAGTTAATAGTAAAACGAAAATTAGAAAAATCGTAGGTGCTTGGTGGACAGATTGTTCGGGCGGGGCCGTAGCCCCTGCGTTAGGCCACACTGCCGACCCATCACGCACACCCACCCACATCCTGCGCTTCCTTCGCTTCCTAGTAGTTGCTTGATAGTAAAAGAAGCATAAAAATTAAATTGAATAGCTGAAGCTTTGCAGTAGATTCAGTAGAGTAAAATAAAAATCGATTAGGTAGTAAAATAGTTTATGGTTCGGGAATATATGAATCAGAGCAGAACATCGCAGTCATCTTTGTTCGTCCGCTCAAAAGGCACACAATTGTTGTTGGACTGCATCAGTTGACTGGCTTCGTACTGCCGGAAGTCCAAACTGTTGTAGGCATACAAGGTGGCCACTACAGTTCTCACTGGCCGTCGCTGACCGCCGGCTGACGGGCTTTCGACCTCGGACCAGCAAAATAGGTCTTTGAGCGCTTGGCGCATCTGGCTGTTGAGCAACAAGTAGAGAGGCAGGCGCAAAGTGCACATAATCACTGTCAGCAGAGACACCGCATCTGTTATGTAGGTGTAGAGTGCCAAGTAGGAGGTGAACAAGCTGTCGTAATCGACCACCTTAAATGTACACTACAAACCACAGAAAGCATACGATTTTCCATCAACCACGAAATCTCACAAACGGACCTGGGGCGGCTTTCACAAAAGTTTAGACGCCGTCTAAAGGGCCTTCAGACGGGGCCGCCGCCCCTTTAAATTTTAAAGTGACTTTCACGAAGGGACACTCAAATTCTAAAGTGGCTTTCACAAAGAGTCGGGCCTTCAGATTTCTAAAGGTCCAATTCTAAAGTACCTCAATAGGTACTTTCGACCAAACTTTAGACTCTGTTTTGGCTGTTTTCTGTCTTGGAATGGCACTTTTCCCTGTCTTTGATGTCAGAAAAGTCATTAGAAAGACCCGAAACTTCCATTCCCGTGTCTTCACTGCTACGGTAACGCAATGTTCAGGGAACGGTTTCAATTCTCAAAGGAAACCTTTCATTATATTCATGGCCGTGCTGGTGATTATCTAGATCGAAGCACCCAAAAAAGCACGGCCATCTTCTCTGAGTTGCAGCTTTGGCTGCTCTTCGATTTTATTAATCCTCCTTAAACCAGGCTCTCCTCAAAGTTACTGGGGGTACCCTGGGCATCTCAGAGCCATCAATGAACCGCATTGTCACCAAAGCATTTGGATGAATTTGTGTACTTCCCAGAAGGAGATGAACTGAACGAAATAACTAAAGGATTTTAGTGGGTGGCCAAGTTTCCGGGTATTGTGTGGTGCGATTGACGGTGACAACGAATTCAAGCACCGTCTGGAGATCAGAAACCGAACTACGTAAACAGGAAGGGCTAAAACTCCATAAACGTGAAGGCAATATGCGACCACAACAGCAAATTCCAGAATGTGTTAACTGATTCGCTAGAGTCAATGCACGATTCTTGATTTCTGGGAAGTAGCAAAATCGGGATGGAGTTTTCTCAGCATAAGCTTGGTGCGATTTTCATGCCTCTGCCATGCGCAACGCAAAGGAGCTTTGAAGGCGCCGACAATTACAACGTTGTCGTTGTACTTCTCATTGCAATGGGAGGTTTACACATGACGCCGACGGTTCAGTTAGTTGTCCCTCCCAAGCAGCTTAAGCAGACCGTGTCATTTCAGAGCCAATTTGAGCAGAGGATGCCATTTTTTGGTAAAAAACGTGACAAGAAATCAATAAAATCAGGCGCAAAAACAGCTGGAGTCGGACCTTGAAAAATCCAACACCCCGACTGACTAAAGGGCCCTTTAGATTCTACGTGAAAGTCACTTTAGAGTTGCCCCTTCACAGTTTAAAGGGGCCTTCAGAGAGTCGACCCTTTAGATTCTGAAGGGCCGTTTGAAGGGCCTTCAAATGTAAAGTTTTGTGAAAGCGGCCCCTGGTCTATAAGCATTCGATCCCATCCGATTTGCGGGGAGCCTACAGCCTGTGATCAGACTCGTGGTCCATTTTGCTACCCCCGTGATTCGTCATCTCGGACGTTGCCCTTCTTTCACTGCGAGCCACTCCTAGCCATGCTGCTGGGCGCCGGTCACCAGGAGGGCGGCCGCTGTGTTGATGCCATGATTCTGACAGCTCCCGACGGCCGCCGGTGCCCCATATGCCAGAGGGCTCCCAGCATAGTTGGTTTCTCAGACAGCTTCTGACATCGTAGATCTTCTTCTCCAACGCGGCATGCTTTGTGGAGCGGCTTCGGTGCAACGGCAGATCCAGTCGGTTCCCATTTTACCTACTCGCTGTCACCAGCTTTCGGTGGCCTGGGTGAAGCTTTGCGCTGACGACCTACTCTTTGCGGCAAGAAACTTGCGGCGCCGAGAGGTTGAGCGCACGACGTCGCGCACAGTGGCTCTGGCTATGCAGCCTAAACCACTACACCAACTGTGCCGGCGCACAAAGCCTTATGCAGGTCACAGAAATTGGCTATTTAGTCGGCCAGCAGTAATTAGGTCACGGAATGGCCTATTCTTAAACACAGCCAGGTCTCAAACTAGTTTCCCAGTCTCACGAAAAACGTACGTTTTCCGCGGTTTGTACTGTAGTTGTCTGGCTACAGACAGTGTCTCAAAAACGATAATATCTAATTCTTTTGTATGCGGTTTCCGCAAATCTTGAGCAAATGTGGAGGACCAAAAGTGCTAAAACGTAGAACAAGCCCATGGGCTCATTTACGGAAAAACCGGTACACGTGTGGTTTTGTATGGAGCAAGAAGATTGCGCAAAGTAGGGGATTGAAACTGACCTCCCAAATAATCACCACTACGTTGAGCACATTAGCAATCAGGTAACAGAGCACCACACAGAGCATAGTGCGTCGGGCCGCTCTGACACGGTGTCGGTAATCGCTGGAACCGAACAGAACTCTGGCCGTACGTTGCTGTCTTCTCAACGTAACCACAATAAGTAGATTGAGAGTTAGCAGCAGTAGAAAGGGCAGCAGAACGCAGACCACATTTCTAACGTAAACGCTGAAGATGTAGTAGCTTCGGCTGTCTTTCATTCCGGTCGGCGCGATGTCGTACTCGAAAAAACCGCTGCAGTTAGGGTGGTGACTGAGTCTAAATTCGTTGAACGCACTGCCCTTTATGCCGACTGCTAAGCCGATGGCTGCCAACGCTACCCAGAGTCGATTTCGTCTAACTATAGCTTGGTAAGGAGAGGAGGAAGTTATCAGGAAACGCTCAAAGGTCGCCACCACTATTAGGAATCCGGTTGCTGTGAGACTCACCTGAAAAGTTTGATCTACATATACATATGTACGTACATATGTATATGCACTGTACTGTTCTTCCAACCATGTGGGCTGTCTACCTCGCGCTCTCGAACAAATTTTTGACAAAATTTACTGTTTGTTGGAGAAATGTGCATAAAGTACAGTGTAGGTCAGTGGCGCACCCGCACCCAGTTGGGTATACAGTAGGATGTGTACACACACCCCCTTTGCGGTGCAGATATGTAGTGTGAGATGCACTTCAACGCTGCATTATTATTGTTACTGTTGTTGTTCAGAGTTCTGTTCTACTATTGTTTCTATTGTGTGTGGTTGTGTTTTAAGAGTCAGTCTCTGAACCGATCGAGTCTTGGCCCTTTGCCCTATTCAGACCCCAAAATTGAAACTTTGGGCTAGAGAGCTGTAAGTTGGTACACTAATACATACTTATGAGTTGTCTTTCGGCCCCAAAGGATTAGTGGATTTGACGCTCCAATCCCGAGATACAGCCTTCTGAAAATCGGTCCGCTTAACTATGGGTCCAAAATTTCAAACTCGAATTTCTAACCTACCAGCTGGAGTTGGAAGATAAAAATTTGGGTTTTTGCGTAACTTTTGGAGTACTTTAAGAATCTGCAGTCCGATTTTGTTTTGGAAGAAAAAAAATTTTTTTCGACCTCTTTGGCGGGCCATAACTCGGCTGGAACCCCCCTAGAGGCGCTTTTTTATTTCATAGATTTGTAGCGCTTTTTATAAGCTCTATTTTGGTATAGAATATGGTACGATTGCTGATGGCCAATCCAGTGAAAATTGGCCTCAAATGTCACGAACTCGAAAATTCCGCATGGTTCACTATAGACATAATTTTCCAAATCGAATTTCTGACTTAATGAACGGAGTTGAACTGTGAAAATTTGGGTTTCCAGAGTACTTTCAGTGTGCTTTCGGAGTATTTAGTGGATTTAGCATTTGAGGAAAAAAATTTTTTTCGACCTATTTGGCGGGCCATAACTAGGCTGGAACCCCCCTAGAGGTACTTTTTTATTTCATAACTTTGTAGCGCTTTTTATAAGCTTCATTTTGGTATGAATATGCTTCGATTGCTCGTGGCCAATTCGGTGAAAATTGGCCTCAAATGTTGAGAACTCATAAAAAATTGGCCTTCTAAATGAGGGAATTTTTCGACTTTGTAACTTATGAGGCCGATTTTCACTGGATTGGCCACCAGCAATCGTACCATATTCTATACCAAAATGAAGCTTATAAAAAGCGCTACAAAATAAAAAAGCGCCTCTTGGGGGGGGGGCTCCAGCCGAGTTATGGCCCGCCAAATAGGTCGAAAAAAATTTTTTTCCTCTGAATGCTAAATCCACTAAATACTCCGAAAGCACACTGAAAGTACTGTGGAAGCCCAAATTTTCACAGCTCAACTCTGTTCATTAAGTCAGAAATTCGATTTGGAAAATTATGTCAATAGTGAAACATGCGAATTTTTCGAGTTCGTGACATTTGAGGCCAATTTTCACTGGATTGGCCACCAGCAATCGTACCATGTTCTATACCAAAATATAGCTTATAAAAAGCGCTACAAAGTTATGAAATAAAAAAGCGCCTCTAGGGGGGGTTCCAGCCGAGTTATGGCCCGCCAAAGAGGTTGAAAAAATATTTTTTTCTTCCAAAACAAAATTGGACTGCAGATTCTTAAAGTACTCCAAAAGTTACCCAAAAAACCCAAATTTTTATCTTCCCACTCCAGCTGGTAGGTTAGAAATTCGAGTTTGAAATTTTGGTCCCATAGTTAAGCGGGCCGATATTCAGAAGGCTGTATCTCGGGATTGGAGCGTCAAATCCACTAATCCTTTGGAGCCGAAGGACAACTGATAAGTGTGTATTAGTGTACCAACTTACAGCTCTCTAGCCCAAAGTTTCAATTTTGGGGTCTGAATACTGAGACTCGATCGGTTCAGAGACCGACTCTTAATACCTCCCCTCGTTGTTCTTTTCTCTAACTCCCTAAAATAAATACTTTACTGGTTCGCTCTTAGTCGGTTGCTGTTACCGCATCAACAGTTACGGAGGAAAATTTGAGAAAAATAAGAGAAATCAATTAATTATGTACTAAAACTGTCTATTTTATGCTCAGAATACCTTTTAAATGCGTTTTCGAAGGCTAAATTTTCAAAAATTTCTCGCCCTGGTCGAGCAGAACAGTGTGGTGCATTTTTAAAATTTGAAACTAGGTAAATTAATACTAGGTAAAGTTGTCTCCTAAAAAACTAGGTGAAGTAATACTAGGTAAAGTTCTCAGCTAAGAAACACGGTAAAGTAATGCTAAGTAAAGCCCGGAAAAACTAGGTAATACTAGGTATACCTAAAACGCTCGAAATCAAGTGAAAATATTATTTTTGGTTCAATAGAACAATGATGAAGTTAGTGGAGTTAAAATTTACGGAATTTGACACATTTCAAGTAAATATTTGTATTTTATTAAACAAATAAGTCAGAAATTTATTCTCTGGGCTACTGTAATTGTGGGAAAGCCAGAAATTTGAATGTTTGCTGACTGAAAAAGTCATGCAAAACTGAAAATATCAAACTAGGTAAACTTGTTCTACCTAGAAGTACCTAGTTATGTGAATTTAAAACTAGGTAAAGTAAAACTAGGTAAAATAGAGCAACCAGCAACTAGGTAAAGTAAATCTAGGTACTTTTCCCGAATATTAATTAGGTAATACTAGGTATACCTAGCTACCTAGATAAAAAGTGCACCACACTGGAGCAGAAGCTCAACCAGGACACTTTAAACTAATAAAACTTGTGATTTCTGTCAATTTTAAGCTCAGAATGCTTTTTAAACACGTTTTCAAGGTTAACTTCGCGAAATTTTCTCACCCTTGTTGGGCAGCGGCCGAACCAGGCAACTTCAAAATTTTACAGCCCCTTTGCAAAATCCTGGGTACGCCACTCGTGTCGGTCAGTCCAGTAGAAATTTTTTACTATAACAAATGTAAATCTCAACCAATTTGAATGAATCTTTTTTGGAATGAAAGACGGATAAATACTTGAAGGTTTGGGGAAATGTTCATTAAGGTTTACCGCCTGAGATATTTGCCCTCAAATTGGAAACAGAATTTGGCGAATTTTCTTACTCCGTTGCAATTCTTATACTGCTGAGGTTAGCCAGGCTTTTCTGAATCTGTTTTAATAGGAAGTGCAATGGAATAAAAAATTCGCTCTTGCTCATTGCCAAAATCTGTTTCGATTTTGAGGGCAAATACCTCAGTAACCAAGGAGAAAATCTCAACAAAAAATCACCTGTTTTTCAAGAATTTATCTGTCTTTCATTCAAATCGGTTGAAATTTACTGTTGCTATAATAAAATATACGGTGGGTTGTTTTTTTACGGGCGCTTAGGTAACGAAAATCTTGGAAAAACGCTTTTCTTGGAAACCGCATATTGTATAACTTTATTTCCATCGGCCTTCATATGTCGGCCCTTTCCAACTTGTTTTCTCCAAATTTCCGAAGCCCGCAACAGGCTAAATTAGTAGTGTTTCCGAGTAAATTTATTTTGAATTTAAATAACTATTAAATTGCTTGCTCAGCCTTCAGATGAAAATAACTTGCTATTAATTTGCTTGGTACCCAAATTCTGAAATTTAATTTGATACAAATTTGTTATTTGCTATGAATTAAATATAAATTTGCTAAAATCAATACTCAATTCCTGAGGAAACAGCTCAAAACCTGGCTGGGTCGTGTCAGTCCAAAATGACTTGACCTTTCTTTAAATGGCGACAAATGGTCTACAAATTAGCATTTAATGAGTTGATATCTTCGCTATAAGCATGAACAAGGTCATCTTTGGACTGAACTTGTTGTTTTGTAGCTAAACTTTGGTTAATGAAGCTGCCGAACCAAGCAAATTTATATCAAATTCATATCAAATTTATATCAAGTTTCTAGGCCAATTTTACGAAATTTAATATAATTTTAATTTGTTTGACAGTCATCGCGAGAAATTTAATTTGTTATTAAATTGCTCTTTACTAGGTGATTTTGGCCAAAACAATTTAATTTTGTTATTTAATTTTAATTTGATCGGAAACACTATAAATTAGCAGACACAACAAATGCAAAAAAATTTGACCGGTCTAGATATGGACAAGGAAAAAAATATATGGCACCTGAGAGAGCCCATAAATCTGGCTAAAATAGAACCACCAAGCTCTGAGGAGCGCCACAGACAATGGATGGGCTTGCCGGGGATCGTTGCGGTACATTCCTATGTAGAGGGCGCAGGTGTTGACTCCGAATAACAGTCCGTAGCACAGGGGCACCGATATGTCAAAGACGGCCAGAAATATCAAATAGAGAAAGTGACTCTTTCTGTAGCGGCGCCTACGCACCAAGGCGAAGAAGGCGAGGGTGTTCTGAAGCACTCCAACGCATGCAAATGAACTGCCCACTAAGACAATTAGGTAGAACCGATAGACTATTTGGTCGTCTATCGGAAAGAAACACTCGTCGAATGAGCCATAGTCGTCGTAAAAGGATATGTTTTGCTCGTTCATAGTCTGAAACAGGCTGGCAGCTGTAAAGGTAATGCACACGGCTTGCCCATTAGTTTTGGAACAAAATTAATAAAGTCTAAAGCCTATGTAATCCCGGGTTACAAATTACTAGCAAAGCAACGTACACAAGCAGTAGCTTACGTGATCCTTCATTTAAACATTTGAATAATGAAAGCTTTAAAAAACTCTAGATTGTTACAGTCAGGCACTTACATACGTATGGTACTAATCGCTTCATATTTCGCTCAGATTTCGTACCATATATGGTAATGGTAGTGCTACTTTATAAGGAATCACCAGACTCCCCGAACGTGGGGGTACTGTATGTTGCCGCTAGCCTCGGTACCGGTACCATAAGCGTTGTTAAGCGCCTGACTGACTGTGTTAGGCCACAATGAACAAATGACCGGTTGTGGCGCAGAAAAATTCATAACAGAACGAAGTCTCAGTTTCGTTCAAAGTTGTCCATGGTGGACTTATCGAAATTCCAGTTTGGGCGGGCATTAGAGCCGGAAATCGGCCCAACTCACCCAGTCTGAAGCGAAGGTCAGTTTAGAGTCTTTTGTTTCTTGAATAAACTTTGAAACTTTGACTGGAGAGCTCAGTTCAGTAGAGCATATTAACAGCGGACGCAAAAACTAGCAGAAACATAGGTACGTTTACATTTACAAGCAAAACATTCACAGTCACAACAAAGTTTTAACACAGTGCGCGAGGCAGAAGTGTGGTGTAGGTGAATAATAACCAGAAATGCAATTGGTTCCCAATCTCAAGGGAGAGAAAGACGGCTAAACGGTCCGATAATTGGCCTCAAAAAGTAATTTGGTCGGGGCTTTGCCCAGCTCCCATTGAACCAACGGCCTACTGGTCTTTTGGGTATGCCATCAGCCTGTCAATTCTGCTCTGTATACATACATACTTAGTTAGTTATTGACAGACTGAACTGGCATTCTTACTTAGACAGATGATAAATTGCCAGCACAATCAGAATGCACTTATGCAGTACTGAAGCAATTTAAAACAGCTTTAAATCTTTTTGCAATTGAATCACCACTCACCTCCCTCCCTCACCGAACTGACAAGTGACTGTTGAATTTTTGAGCCGAGGCCTAGGCTTCAAAAAGCAAACTAATTAAACAACAATGCTTACAAAATCTGCACTGCAATAATAATAAAAATATGCTGCCCGAATACTACCTATTATACACAGACATAGCAAAACAAACCCAACGTACACACATACGTAGTGCTGGACAAAACCTGACAAGGCCGTTTTCGTGAAATTTTGGAAAAAATCCAATGATTATTGCCATTCAAATAGAATAGAAAAAGGACTGGAAACGAAAATCCCTGAAAAAAATTATAAAAATCTGCCCAGTAAATCACTAGTTTTGCACTTTATATGCACTTTGTTGAATCTGACCGAAATTTCCGCTGAACTAACTGTTACAACACTCTTTGCATACATGTTAGTGCATATAATAGGTCATCCGCCGAAGGGGGAGGTTGGTTGGGGGTCAGGTGCTGGCAGGGGGTCTGAGCCCAAATTCTAGAGAAGACGGTTTGGGCTCTAAAAACGCTAAAAAGTCGCAAAAATCGCAATTTTTCGGCAAAAAATAATAAACAATCGCTAATTTGGGCTCAAATACAGCTAAAGTGCTGTTGTACAGACGATTTTAGCTATTTTAAATGTCTGAAATTCAAAAAAATCGCAAAAATTTGCTAAAATTATTTATCAGAAAAATCGGAGGGGGTTTTTCTATTCAAGCCAGGCTGCACATTAAGCCCTTTAAGACATTTTTGCAATTTTCTGACTCGATCCTCAAAAATTTCGAAAGAAAACCACATCCGGGAAACGTCCTGCAAAGTGACGCAAAAGAAACACGTAAACAAACAAATTTCTATGAAAAGGTTGGTAACTAGCGAAGCGATTTTCATGATTTTTCCATTAATGAAATTTGAACGGTGTAACGGCTGTATAGGCTAGGCTAAGCTAAGTTTCGCTGCCGAATTGCGAGGGAAGCGGCGTGCATTTGACTTATGCATGACGCGCTGATTATCCGATTTAGATACAGTGTACTATCCCTCACTTATTTGGAACCAAGGGCTTCTATTCAGCACTGTGATCAGGTTTTAAGCTTCTGCGTAGGTTTGGGGTGAATGAACCTTAGGATGAAGTTAGACTTACTTTAAGATTCAATGGTTAAGTTACGTTAATATGGTAGGTTCCGCTAATGGGGGTAGTGTCCGCTTGCCGAATGTTTTCTCAGAAAATTTGTAAATTGTACCGTAGTATCTAATGTACTAGTCGCGTCTTGGCTATGGGTAGTTTACGCTATCCCGTGTGTCACGGCGGCCCCGGTACCCGTTGAAGCGGTGTGTTTGCGGGTTCGAAACCTGTCGAGGCGATGGGAAGTAGTCGACACAAAGCCCAACCCAGGCCGTCGAAAGTCAGCAATGGCAAGTAGATAAATGGGGACCAAACCGGCGCTGTCTATCACACACCAACAGCAAAGGGAAGGGTTGTTGTTAAGGAGGCTGCCGGACCTTGTGTCTCTTCCTGCTCTATAGCAGTTGGCTACTCCTAGTCCGAAAGGACAAAAAGTTACAACAACAACAACAACAACAATGTATTCCTGTTGAAAAACCACAAGACTATGTCAGGTACGTGTACGGTAGCTAGAAACAAACGGATGTAAGAAAATCGAAAAACTTGCACGAAACATGGATTCTGAATGGCCTATAGCCTATACCTATAGGTTTCTTGTAAAGCATGAGCAGGATTGGTTGCAAAATAGTAAAATCAGTGCCAAATGAAACCGATGATAGAGATAAATTGCCTCTCGGTATATCTAATAGTTGCTACAAAAAGTCTAAAGGGAAGGCTATAGAAAGGCGGCAATTGTAGGCCAAAGTCAGTGAGTGTCTGGTTGGTCTCCCTCCGCCTACCCAGACACGGCGCGCACTAAAAGTAGCCATAAAACGGGCGCAACGTTGAACCAGCAATAATTCTAATCCATCAGCTCAAATGTCTGGCTTCCGATTAAGATTAACTACGCAGCACCGTACTGGGCTACAAACATCAGAGCGATAGACACAAAAATGCTATATTCCTTTCATTTATCTCTTGCTACATACTTCATATACATACATACATACAGGGTCCGTAATAAAAACAACCCAGCAGACAACTGTAGCAGGCAGCAGCAACCGTAAATCTCAACCGATTTGAATGAATCATTTTTGAATGAAAGTTAAATAAATTCTGGAAATATTGACGTAAATTTATTAAAATTTTGTGTTTAGGTCCTGAGATATTTGCCCTCAAAGTACTGTTGTTTAGGTTTGGATTTTCAGTATGTCTATAGGTGTGTATGTGTATGCACATTCACTGTCAAATCCACTGTTGAGAACTAGGATATTTTTGAAATTCAGTTACTTAGGACCGTTTAGGCTTTGTGAGAATATCTACTCACTGTTAGTACAGCAAAAACATCAAACGTTTTGAATTCTGTTGCATACTTTGTCGATTTTTACTAATCCAACACACATACACAAAAATACACATTTTGAGTACTGTTTGTGTATGGTAAGATGTATCGGAATTTTCAATGTGTATGTGTATATGTATAGACATTGAAAAAACAATGTGTATTTTCGTGCATGGTAAATGTGTATGTGTATACATAAACAACAGTACCTCAAAGTAATAACAGTGATTTTGGCTGTGAACAAAGAGAACTCCGTTGCACGTCACAATAAATCAGATTCCATTCTTTAAAGGCTAACGCAACGAGGCTTTACTGGTGATACACACACCCGGTACTTCACCAGTAAAGCCTCGTTAGCCTTCAGCAGCAGGAATCTGTTTTTATGATGAACTCAACAGAATAATTAAAATCGAAAAATCTGCTGGGTTGTTTTTCTTGACAGACTTTGTGTTTTGTTATTAGGCTTGAAAAGAAATGAATGCATTAGACGCCAGTCAGAGCCAACTGGACGCTTCTGAGTGTCTGTTTTCCAGTCTCACCACCAGAGGACTCTTTTCACTGCTGAATTTGGACCAGGTTGGAGTTGGAATGAGCAGTGAGTTTGGTCCACACTCCTGACTGCTGAACCCGTTTGCATTGTTGTTCTTGTTGTTGCTGACGTTATTATTATTGGTGCTACTCTTCTGTCCGTTTCGGCGGTAGACCGAAGTCGGCTGACTGGGAATGTCGGAGTGACGAATGCAAAAGGCCAAGCCTCTGAGAGCGGTGCGCATTTGCGGATTGAAGAACAGGTAGATTGGCAGTCTGAGAGTGCACATGATTATGGTGAGCAGAGAGACGGTATCTGTCAAGTAAGTGTAGAGCTCGGTGTACGAGTTGTTCAACCCTTCTAGGTCAATCACCTGCAAGAACAGGCTAGACTTTACCATTTTTTTACTACTGTACAGATTTATAATTCTGCTATTAGTGATGAGGTATTTTTTACACCATTTAATATCGTATAAGTTTAAACACTGTGTTATCTTAATTGAGTGATTTGTTCGATTTTTTAAATGTAAGTTTTCAGTTTTCAAAAGCATAAACGATTCTGATTTTGCACGATATGCAGCCATTTTCTTGGAGTTTAATTTTTGTAGTAGTCCAATTCTTTATTAAGTCCGATCTTGTCTATTGACTGTCAAACACTGATTTACATATTTTTTGGATGAAAGTGTAAATAAATCTTATGGCTGTGTAACAAACAAACAAACAAGAACACTGTATTCTATTCTATACTGGTCTGGTAGCTCTAAAAACCTACTGTAGGGCCGAGTTTTATGGCATCTTCACAATTTCTATGTATCCCATATATAGCTATAAAAGTTTCTCGCTCGTTAGAGCATACTATACAAGTATTCATACATGCAACAGGTCATGTGCCGAAGGCGGAGGGGTATAAGGGTCTGGTCCGATTTATAGGGAGACGGTTGGCTACTAAAAAACGCTCAAAACCTGCAAATCGCAATTTTGAGCTAAAATCGTCAAAAATCGCTAACTTTGGCTCAACAAATACAGCTAAAAAATCGTGTTTTGCAGGCGATTATAGCAATTAGAGTGTTTGGAATTCTAAAAAATTGCAAAAATTACTTGCCAGAAAAATGGGAAGGGGGTCGATCAGCTCAGTCGAGTTGGGGCAGACCCCCTGGATCCCCCTGTTACATGTACAGTATGACGGTATTGGTGGTAAGTATACGGTATATGGTATTTCTACACCAGTCTCATCACTTATCCCTAGTGGTTATGACCATATACGGGCCACCCCACCGCCAATGATACTAAAGCAAAGATTAGTTTGCATAAATCTACACTCACTAGCTTACCTCCCAAATTATAATGACAACATTGAGTACATTAGCGATTAGATAGCAAGCCACCACGCAGACCAACATTCGTGTAGCTGCCTTGACCCGATTCTAAAAACAGCCTGCTGTGCTTATATACTGCAGTTATGCAAAGATTGCATGTGCTAGTAAGCCATTGAACGCTATCACGTTTGGTACAAGAAGCATGTTCACATTTTATACACAGCTAATAAGCCGGCAGTGTTAGCGTGCTGTACGCAGCTTACCCGATAATAAATTAGTGTAGCTTCAACCTGAAAGTTGCATGTACAAAATAGAATCTGCCAGTGCGGCCCAATTTCTCTCCAAAATCAATCCTTCACGGTATAGAAATTTGTGCAGTGCACGTTGTGTTGTGCCTTTGCCACAGCTTGTGGTATGCGGAGGTGAGCACTCGGTATAATAGAAAGAATAATATTGTAAGCGTGCAAGCGCGTCAGACCTTTTTGTCTCTTGTAGTATACGTAGTTTCTTTAATTAATTAAGAAATCTCTAAAATGTATACTTTTAGAGACCTTAGAAAATTGCTTATTTTAGCTGAAAAGATTGCAAAATAGCACATATAAAAATGCGACCACCATTGTAATAGTTTTTGATAAGCTGACGGCTACTTTTGTAGTGTGAAGTTGGCAGGTTAAGCTGACAGTTAGCTAACTTGGCGCTGAAACTCACCCTTGCAGACAGTTGTGCAATACTGAGCTGCAAAGCAATCCTAGACATACACATACTATACATATAAGTTTGTCTAAGAGGTTGCGCAAAGAAAACCTATGAGTAGGTACATATGTATGAGGATTTCCAGTGCAAACACATTCAACATACCCTGTGCTGAGCGGACTCAAAGCCAAACATAGTGGCTGATCTTTGCTGCCGTCTCAGAATCACCACAATCAGTACATTGAGCAGTGCTAATGCGGTGAAAGGCAACAAGACAGCAACTACGTTGCGCACGTAGATGCTGTAGACCTGGTAAGCAGCGTGTGTTCTAAAGCTGGACTGCGAAGGAAAGTACTCCAGAAATCCAGAACACCCAGTCTGGGTCAACTCAAACTCAAAATAGGAACAACTCTTGAGTAAGAGAGACAAGCCGACACTAGCCAACACAATCCAAAGTCTGTTCTGCCTCACTTTGACCAAGTGCACCGACTTCGAGGTGATCAGGTAGCGCTCAAAGGTGGCTGCCACTATTAGAAAGCCAGTGGCAGTAAGACTGATCTGACTGAGACAGAACACTTGTCTGAAATAGGCCCACCACATGCGAATCAGAGTTAGTGCCAACGGGTCTGGCTTGCTGGGGTCGTTCAGGTAGTAGCCAATGTACTCTGAGAGCGTGTAGACCCCGAACAGTAGGACATAGGAAGCGGGGACGAAGATGTCGAAGACAGCCAGAAATATCAGGTAGAGGAAGTGGGATTCGCGGTAGCGACTGCGTGACACGAGCGCTAAGAAGGCCAGGAAGTTTTGGACCACGCTCACTAGCGACAGGCCACTGCCGAAAAGCACAACTAAGATGAAGCGAAACTGAAGGTTCTCGCTGATGTTCTTTGGACAGTACTCGAGATAGTTGCTGAAGTTGTATGGGTCCATAACTGAAATGAATTGCAGATGCAAGAAATATAGCTATGCATACTGTAGTAGGGTTCTGACGATACTGTCGACCATTTTTTCTCAGTAATGATATTGCGATTCTTATTTGCAATTGATATGATGTCATAAATTTCGAAGTTTAGACGACAAGGCGGTGAGGTGCAAAAGCATGGCATAGAGTTGATAAACAGAAAGTTTATAAGTTTCTACTGCGATTTTGGACTAATTTCCCATGATCTACAGAGCAATAGATACTGTAGTATTTGAGTTGCGCTAACTTTGTTTTGTTTACTTTGAATGATGTAAGCATTAATTACGTGGCATTAGTGTCGTTAGGCTTTTTGAAAGTTTTTTTGGCTTTATATATCCAGACAGATATTTTAATATAAAATATCCAGACTTTGAATGAAATAAAAATTTTTTGAAATGAGCCTTCAAAAACAAAAGCCAACGAAAGCCAAAAAAACTTTCAAAAAGCCTAGTAAGTTAGGCTTTTTGAAAGTTTTTTGGCTTTCGTTGGCTTTTTTTTGAAGGCTCATTTCAAAAAATTTTTATTTCATTCAAAGTCTGGATATTTTGTGGGGAAACCGCTGAATTTAGCCTCAGATATATATTAGTAGTGCAGTTCTATCAATTTCATGCCTATAAGCCTGAAATAGGTTTCGAAGGGCAGCAGCCACTCTGTGAGCAATTATGCACGTAGAATATCGACTCTAAGGCATATAACACTATGTTTAAACCAAAGTATCAGCTGATGCATCCTTGCATCTCCTACAAGCTAAATTCATGCATTGAAAACATTTTCATAAAATAGCTGTTTTTGGCCTTCAAAAATTTTTTACCACTCTACATGGCACAAGTTGTTGTTGTTGTAACTTTTTGTCCTTTCGGACTAGGAGTAGCCAACTGCTATAGAGCAGGAAGGGACAGAAGGTCCGGCAGCCTCCTTAACAACAACCCTCCCCTCTCCAACAAGTGGCATGAAAAATTTTTTCATGGGTGGGGTGGGTCATCGAAGCATTTTGGAAGGTTAGACACTAAACTTCGCGCAGCTTCTAAGCGACCAAAAGCTAAAAATATTGCATTTTTTGCAGTTTCGAAATTTATGAGCAAGGTTCAAATATGGGTAGGTCCGCTTATTCCTGAGTTTTTTCATATAACGTCACTGAAAACACTCTGCAAGGTTTATAAATAATTTGTCGAACAAAAACTGTATTGTAAAAACGTTTGGACTGCCAAATACTCTTTGCTGCTCATTATTTGTTGTTGTAACTTTTTGTCCTTTCGGACTAGGAGTAGCCAACTGCTATAGAGCAGGAAGAGACACAAAGTCCGGCAGCCTCCTTAAAATATTATTTCTTCTAAAAGAAGATCTGTTTAACTGTACTGTATAAATAGTGTATGTTTCCTGTCATACATGTAACATGGGGGTCAGGGGGTTTTGTCCCCACCGGACTTAGGCCAGACCCCCCCCCCGGATGGGGACCCCCGAGACGATTTTTCCGACTCCCGTTCCGATTTTTCTGGCAAGTAAATTTTTGCGATTTTTTTACAATTTCTGACACAAAAATTGCCAAAATCGCCTGCGAAACAACACTTTTTAGCTGTACAGTATTTCAGCCCAAATTAGCGACTTTCGGCGATTTTTAGCCGAAAAGTTGCGATTTTTTTAATTTTGAGCGTTTTTTAGTGCCCAACCCCCGTCCCAAAATTTGGGCTCAGATTCCCCGGCCGGCGCCAGACCACCAACCAACCTCCCCCTTCGACGGATGACCTGTTACATGTATGGTTCCTTTTCATTGTATTGCTCTACGTATATTTGACCAAGTACTGAACAAATTTGGAATCTGACTTTTTAAACTGTTTTGACAAGCTAGATATTGATTTCAAACCATCGGTATGGCTAATCAGGTTATGATATGGTCGGAACTCTTGTGCATGCTATGTTCTAATAAAAACGCTACCTCCTTTCTCATAAGAATCCCATGACAAACGATTATGTCTTATAAAGAGATAACGAAAAATCTCTCACAAAAGCACACAAACCATAGACAGATTACCTGGCCTTTTAGTTCAGCAGCAGACGAACGGTTGCCGTTAAGAGGACCAGTGAAAAAAGAGACTACTTTGAAGCGGGAGAAATTGACTAATTTGCCGGAGGGATTTGACTAAAGTAAACGGAGCCGACTGATAATCGCCGTTAAACCGTCTTTCCTAATAGCCGTGCCACTTTTAATTAGGATTGGCGCAGGTTTTTGCGTTCTTTGCGCCGCTTAGAGTGGGGCTTTTTCCAATTAGCTTAAGATCTGGCCAGCCAGCCTGCAGTCGGCAAACCCCAGGGCGGTGAAACCACCGGTGAATGTGAAATGACGGCCGGACGCACTCCAAAATACAAACACTCCACCAGTCTAGTTAGTGTGTGTGCGATGGCTCGAATTTATTTGACCATCCTGACTGACATTAGTGCCATTCAGCTAAATTGGGGTCGCTTTTTTAGCTTAGACTCTGGCAGACAGAAAAAGTACTAGGCCCGCGGGGCTTGGGCTTAAGAGCAAAGCACAACGTACGTCTACTATGAGAATCGCTTAAACAGGCCTGCCGACAATAAGGTTCTAGGGACGGACTCATTATAAGAGTCACGAGAACTGGGAACAGGTGAAAACTGGAATTGGCTTGGAAGGCGCGTTGCCAAGCTAAGACTGGTTAGGAAAAAGTCTGGGCAAATAGCTCAAAATTGATAGTTATCATTAAATGCATGACTGAAAAAACAATACATCTAGCCGAGATAATAAATAACCTAAATGTGGAAGGCTAAAACTCTATAGGCACAAGTGCAGACATTTACACCAAAATGGTGGCAGGGTGAGAGCCCAATATTGCCGGCCAGCTCCAAATCGAACCCTGGAGGGTGGCTCGGGGCTTGGGAGCTCATCGATCTAAGCACCGAAGTAACCAAATATGATTTCAGGACAATTAATCACGCGACACTTTTTTAGTTATCAACCTTCTCCTATCTAGCCAATGTCTCAGTTCCTGGGGAATAATTGGTGGCGCTATCTAACGACTATTTGACTGGCGGTTTTTTCGAAAGCCGCTTAACTTTTTTACCCACCGAACCTCACTTTGACAGAGGTAAACCGGCCACTAAAGCTGCTGAGCTTAGACTAAATAATTAATGCAGACAGACTAAAAAGATAAAGGAAGCCGCCAAAGAGCTTCTGTTCGTTGGTAAGATTTAGACGCTAGTCAAACCAAAACATTAATCAATAAGAAACCTAAAAGGATAGAAAATACAAGCCCAAAATCAGCAGAAGCGTTCCGATAATTGCGTAAACATTCCTATTCAAAATTGAAAACTAAACTAACTATGTCTATATGTGTATATATGTGCCGCTTTTTTTCAGGGTATTCTTTAAAGCGACACCAGAGCTTTATCTTTAACGTTAAACCCATTCGAATTCACCCTTGAGGCGAACACAATTTTTTGAATTCATAGGCCTTGGAATGCGATCACCTATTTCGCCGAACACAAGGCCAACACTAAGGTGTTCAGGATCAGGAACACCTAGCCGAACATCACCCGAACACCCTCAAACACCAGACGAACACAACGCGAAAACCAGATGAACACAAAAACTGGGTGGGGCGAACTCTGAACACCTCCCCGAACACCACCCAAACACCGCGAGCGAACACCACCACAAACACCCCAAACGCTGAACACCTCCCCAAACACCTAAGAGACCTTTTAGGAACATTTTTTAAGTACACTAAAATTTGGTAAAATCGCCTGTCTTTTTAGCTGGTATTTGAGCCCGAATTAGCGATTTTTTATGATTTTCAGCCCAAAATTACGATTTTTCGCGATTTTAAGCGTTTTTTAGTGTCCCAAAGTGTTCCTAAAGTGTCCTTACTGGTGGCTGTTACTAACGTGTCTCTAAAGTTTCCCTAAAATGTCTTTAATATGTCTCTAAGGTTTTTGGGAGGGGGGGGGTTCGTTCAGGGAGGTGTTCGGGTGGTGTTAGGGTAGTTTGGTGGGAGGTGCTCGTCATGTGTTCGCCGCCCATTTTTGTGTTTGTTGGGTGTTCCGATCGTCTATTTTTGTGTTCGTCGTGCGTTCAGGGATGGCTCGGTGAAAACAGGCGAACAAAAATTTCATGACGAACACAAACTTTGTGTTCGTGGGTGCAACATGTGCCATTTGGCACAGGTGAATTCGAAAGGGTTTAAGCGATGGTGGGAACCATTCATGTAACAGAGGGACTGGGGGTCTGCCCCCACCCGGCGTAGGCCAGACCCATTCCAAGACGATTTTTGACAAAAAAAGTTTTGTACATAGCTAAACAGGGCGCAGTGCTTGGTAAACTTAATAAATATAGTCAGTAGCAGGGATGTGAGGTGGGAAAAAAACACCGGAAAAAAACTGTTTTTTTCCGGAAAAAAACCGGTTTTTTTCCTAAGGGTCGGAAAAAAACATAAATCGCGGAAAAAAACTCAAGCTAAAAATAGCTAATTTACGTCATTTTTCGTTTAAAAAATGGACTTTTGCTATGTATAATAGGCCATACTGACTCAAAACTGTTAGAAAAACAACAAAAAAGACCAAATTTGGCATGAAAAAACAAAAATGCAAACTGCTGTAAGAAAATTTGCATATAGCGTTATTTATGGAACCTGTCAGGCACTGTTTCATGCATGTTTCGTGATTTATATCAATGTAACACGTGTATTTCTGGTCTAACAAGACTGAGGAAGGCGATAGAAAGCCTTAGAATCATAAAACCAGGCTAGGATATCGAGAACTTGAGCTGGAGTTTTTTTCCGCGATTTAGGAAAAAAACCGGAAAAAACCGGAAAAAAACAGGCCGAGGTTTTTTTCGGAAAAATATACAACCCTGGTCAGTAGTAACCTGGTGCATACATGTAGTTGGGGGGGGGGGTTTGGTGGGCTTTAGCCCCCCCAGACCCGATTTTCGGCAAACCCCCCCCCCCCCGAGCCGGATTTTGGGGGGGTTTCTGACACCCTATTTTGGGTTAAAAACTGCTAAATTTCAGGGTTTCAATACTTATAAACCGTAATTTAGGATTTCAAAAACCCTAGATAGGGTTCCGGAACCCTAATTTGGGTCTCTGAAACTCTAATTAAGGTTTCAAAAGCCCTAAAGAGGGTTCCGGAACCCTAATTTGAGTTTTGAAACTCTAATTTGGGTTTCTGAAGCCATAAATAGGGTTCCGGAACCCTAATCTGGGTCTCTGAGATCCTAAACAGGGTTGTTGAGCCCAAAATAGGGTTCCGTAACCCTAATTTGGGTCTATGAAACTCTAATTAGGGTTTCTAAAGCCCTAAATAGGGTTCCGGAACCCTAATTTGGGACTCTGAAACTCTAACTGAGGTTTCTGAAGCCCTAAATAGGGTTCCGGAGCCCTAATTTCCGTTTCTGGCGGCCCAAAATAGGGTTCCGGAACCCTAATTTGGGTTTTAGAGACCCAAAACAGGGTTTTGGAACCATAATTACGGTTTCAAAAGCTGTAAATAGGGTTTCAGAGGCCCTAAATAGGGTTCCAGAACTCTAATTTAGGTCTCAGAAACCCTAAACGGGGTTTCAGAGCCCTAGTTTGGCTTTCAGATTTTCTAAATAGGGTTCCCAAAATGCACTTTTAGCTGTATTATGTCGAATAAAATAGAACTTTTTTGGCGCGTTTTAAAGCAAAATACAGTTTTTTGCATGTTTTTAATAAAAAATAGGATTTTCTGCACGTTTTAAAACAATAAATAGGGTTTTAATGGGCATTTTTGCACTTCTGACAGGATTTTTACCGGATTTTTAGTCCTGAAAACCCTGTTTTGAGCCCAGAAAAGGTCGCTGAAACCCCCTTTGGAAATAGTGCTGAAACCCTATTTGGGATCTGGAACCCCCCAGCCGAAAACCCAGCTACATGTATGACCTGGTGGGTGGGGTGGTAAGGTTGGGCTGGCCGCCGTTCCAACCGAAGTAGCGCAAATAAATCGGCCCAATTTGAAAACCTTTAAATTACCATACCAAAACAATTAATTTTACCCTCAGAGGGCCTTTGCTCAACTAGCTAAAAATTTACCCCCCTTGTTTTAAAAATTCTGAGTGTACTTCTTTAGTAGTTTATTCTGCAAGCGCAACACTGCTGTACAATATGTACTGCATAAAGTACATGCAGTACTGTGTATACATTGAGTGAAGTTTCTTCACATCAACACTGTAGCAGACAGACAGACCGACACCGATGTCACAACGAAATTTCGTCAAATCGTCTCGCACTTGGACGCACAGTATCTGGAGCACAACGTACCATAGTTCGTCTGCTGTGCGCCCTAATCGATTTATAGGAGACTTGAGCTCCAGTGGCAACCTTAATAGGTATAAATGTGATGACACTAGCAACTGCTGATCTGAAGTCCTCGTTGAAGGTGAGATAAATCGGTAGGCGCGAACAACAACTGGCGATTTTGAGGATACTGACCAGATCGGCCAGTAGGGTGTATAGATTAGGCTGGGCTCTCAGTCCCTCTATGTCAATGTGCTCCCAGGCAGTAACCGTTAGATTGAGACCATTGCTCAGCAGATAAATGAAAGCCATCAGAACTGTCGTTTGCGTGGTTGAACGCAGTTTGGCGTTTATCTGAATGAAAACAGCTTACTGCAAGGCAAGACCACCAAAAAGTGTATAGCAAGATTGCATCATTTCACAAAAAAATCTGACATGCTACGAAATAGCTATGAATTCCATAGAAAGAGTTACTACCTCTCTGACCGAATCAAGACGAAATCGATTGGCCCTCTGTGCATTATTTCTGACATTGCGGATAATACCCATATTCAGTAGGAAGAGAAGTACAAAAGGCACGAAGACTGAAGCCACGTTGCGAAAATAGAACCGAAATACAGTGCCATACCACCACCCTTCAGCGAATGTTGTTAAGGCAGGCCAGAATTCGGCCACTCCAGTGCAATTGTCCATTTGAAATAACTGAAATCATTCTGTTGATGGCTATCGCTACCGTATGTGTCATGTAAAAGGGTGCCAAACAATGATAGCTCCTTCCTCAGAGTAAACTAAGCATGATCGGAAAAAATGAAAGCACCGATAAGTAGAACATTTATTGTGGGTTTATTTAAGCTCAGAAACACAAACTGAATATTGAGTGTTTCCTCTATTGGCGTCACGAAAGACCTGGGGTCCAATTTTCTTTAACCTAGTCTTTCATTCAGGCTGAAGCCAACGATTAACACAGTGTTTTTAGTCACTTTTGTCTTCATACCTGCTCACCTTCACTTCAAGCTGTTTGTGACGACAATGGATAGACTACCGAATAATGGACTTACTTGTGAGTACAAACAAACCCACAGTAAAATGTCCTAGTTCCCGGTACATTCATTTTTTCCGATCATACTTTACTTAGTTTAAGTTTAAGTACTCTGGTCAAAGGGGATATCACTGTTTGGCATTTGCATCCTGTACATGACAACGACAGCATAATTTCAAAGCAGTAGCTAGTGCCAATTGATTTACCTCCACCTCAAGGGACATAGGCAATTTGGGTGCAGCACCCAGCAGCAAGACTAAGACACATATGACCAGTCTGTGTTGTCTGAGTTGCTTAGACCATCTTCTCGATTGCAATGTCCGCTTCTCGGCCAGAAATCGTTCAAGCGTGGAAGCCAGAATCAAATAGGTCTGGGCATTGATGGCCACATGACCGAAAACCAATAAATACTCGAATGAAGACCACCAGAGTCGAGTCAAAGTCAAGTCCCGGCTTATATCTTTGACCAAGTCTACACTTAAGGTCGGTATGTAACAGAGCGACAGCGAGATGTCCCAAAAGGCCAAAAAAATAAAGTAGAGAAAATGAGATCGACGATACTGAGCTCGAGAGACCAGCACGTAGAATATGGTCATGTTCTCCAGAATGCTTATCACTGATAGAGCACTGCCAAACACCACTACTAAGTAAATTCGGAAAGAAGAGTGGATGGGAATCAGCGACTCACAGGATGAGTTCATTGCCTGAAAGGAAATGCATAAGTCTGAGAAAAGCAGACTGTCTCCTAGGCGAAGAAACAAACTTTAATGAAAAATTATACAACTGAATTCTATATGAGCTTTGTG
>JASANB010003835.1:0-26641 GCA_030248155.1 Sabatieria punctata
GGCGTATATGGCTAGGTGGCTGTAGAGTATTTGTTTGCTTAGGAACCCCCTAGACCCCCACTGTTTATTGGCCAAAAATTTCGGAGGGGCTATAAATGACACAAAATTGTGCTTCGAGTTTTGCCAAAGTAAGGTTCGATTCACTGCAAAGAACGCTGTTTTTCGCAGGTTCAAGTAAACGATTGCTGCATACCAAAACAATGAAAGATTGTTCAACCAAACAGGAAATAATTATGATGAGAAAATCAAGCCACCGTGTGATCTGGAAACAGGAGACAGTAATTCAGCTGCCTTACATTTCTAATGCTAAAAACAGTTAACTGAAAGCATGCAGCAACTATCTACAAGAACTATAACAGGTCATCCACCGAAGGGAAGAGGGGTTGGGGTCCGAGCCCAAATTCAAGGGAGTGTAAGTGGGATAGGGCACTAAAAAAACGCTGAAAATCTAAAAAAAAACTGGAGGAATGTTTCGGTTAAAATCGTCAAAAATCGCAAAGTTTGGTTCAAATACAGCTAAAAGTGCTGTTTCACAGGCGATTTTGGCCATTTTTGAGTCTGAAATTGTCAAAAATCGCAGGGGGTGGAAAAATCGTCTCGGGGGAGGGCTGGCCTAAGTCGGATGGGGCAGACCCACCCCAGAGCCCCTGTTACATGTATGAGAAAGGAACCATTTCTAGATGCACACGCAGCAAATTTTCCATTAGTTAAGAGCTATTATGCCTAAGTCCTAAGGTAGTGGCACCATATATCGTACCCTCACCAATGGCAAGGGGTGCCGGTACCATATATGGTGCAAAATTTGAACTGACTGGTAGGATGTATGGTACCGGTACCAATACGAAGGTAGGGGTACCACTTACGGTACCGGTGCCTTATACGGCACCCTCACAGAACGTGGGGGTACCATATGGTGCCCCTACCCTAAGTACCGGCACCATAAACGGGGTTAAGTGCCTGCCTGTAATAAGCGGTCAAGCTTGTGCCTAGCTCTAGTTTAAGTGAGAGAGACAGATTCTACGTACCTCTAAAGCTTCGTCGGCCTTCACAGTGTCGAGCAGGTGTTTCTTCAGGGTCAGTCCATACTCCTCCTTCATATCAGAGATCAGTTCGTCCGATTGCTTCTTCTCCTCCGCTTTACTCTCCTCCGTCTTCGCCCGCGCACTCTCACTGACCGATGGTCGCGGCGGCTGCTTCCGAGCGCCGCGCGCCTCTCGCATCAGGTCCGACGGATTCGTACTGTCTGCAAGTTGGAATGGTTTGTCTTCTCAATCAACCGAGGGGTCTGTCCAACCCCAACTTCGGCTCGACCCGACCGAGTCTAACTCTAACTAGCAGTTGGTTGCTGGCTCTGAGAGCACAGTGGAACTAACTAACAAAGCCGCATGTCAAGACGACATGTTCCTAGCTCGGCCTTGTTCCATTCACAGTCTTTCTTTATGTAATAGAATGGGCTTAGAATCATACACAGATGTAGGTTACGACAAACTAAGGCTTAGGCTTAGTGTAGTAGATCGGTTCCAGCATAGGCTTAAGTCATGCTCTGACTTTTTGCAGACCACACATGTAACAGTTCCGGGCCGGCATGGGGGAGGGGTTTTTCCGTTAAGGGGGGGGGTCGAGGCGGTTTCGCTCAGAGGGGGTCCAAGATTTCAAAAAACTCCAAAACGCCTGGAAATGCGTTTTTAACACGTTTTTTCAGTAAGGAGGCTAAAAATCGCTATTTTAAGCTGCCAAATAGCGTTTTAGCCCAAAAACAAGGTAAAAAGCGATTCAAAAACACCGATTTCTCTTAAATATCAGCAGCGGAAGCGCCTAATTCAATTTCCAAAGGCTTTTCAAGCGAATTTTCAGCCAAAAAGTAGTGATTTCCTTCCGAGCCAGTTTGTTAGTACTGCAGCCACTGCTACCGGAGTTTTCCACTTAGTGTCCCAGGGGATATAACACGGCAAATCACGATTCTCAGTGAAAACATTGCCGCCAGAAACGGAATGGGATACTAACCGGAACAATGTTTTACCATAGATACAGTATGCGTGTGTAAAGAAAATTATTACAAATTTGACATAAACATTGCCGCCAAGTAATATCCCATGGGTATAAAGCGGAAGAAGGGTGCATGTAATATACCAGTGGGTTATTAAGTGGGGTGGGATACTAAGTGAAAATCTCCGGTAGTACTTGCATTTTTGGGTCGGGTTTCTAAACTGTTCCCGGGGAGGTGAGGGGTTGGCCTTTCTAGCTAGCGGGTAACCCCTCAAACCCATACATGAGCCGGGGGGTAAGGGGGTACACCCTTCCCCTCGGTCGGCCAACCCCCCCTCGGCCGGCCATACCCCCCTCGGCCGACCACCCCCCTCCCGGAGGGACGAAATTTTCGCTTATTTAAGGCAAAATAGGCGTTTTTTTTGCCTTTTTCGGGGGACCCCCCCCCCCCCGAGGTCTCCAACCCCCTACTCCCCTCCGGATTTTTCCGGCCCAAGTATGCTCAAACCCCCTAGTACATGTATGATGCAGACTTAGGTTAGTTGGGCTCAGACTTAGTGTAGTAAAGTTCGGGTCCCTAGACTGTCTGGGGGACGAGGGAGTTGACCCAATTACATGTACTAAGAGAAGACAGTAGCTTATGAGCACTCACATCCAGCTCCGTCGTAGTTGCCGCTCATGTTGTAGAGAGGACACTCATTGTCGGTGTTGATGTGGCCCCAGGTGTGACACTTGACACAACGCACGTTTCTCACCTGAATGCCGAACGGCTGATCTTTTATGTCTTCGTTTCCTTTCGCCCATCTACAATAATCAATCAGGCACTTAACGCCGCTTACGGTACCGACACGTTCGTGGCACCATTTATGGCCGCCAATCACATGCACATGTATGGTTGTTAGGCGGTTAGAGGCTGAAATAAAGAAGTCAGTAAAACTCACTCTTCTCTAGGCGCGTTGTACTTGCGTTGCCATTCAAATTTTGGCTCCTCCAGTACCGACTTTTCCTCCTCTCTGCGATTGATACCGGCTGGAGCATCGTACATAAACGACAGACCCAATTTGGCTTTCTCGTCGCCCAGCAGTGCCCTGCAATGCAGCAGAACTCATACATGTAACAGGGGGTCGGCCCCCCACCTGAGCTAGGCCAGACCCCCCCCCCCCCGAGACGATTTTTCTAATCCCTTCTATTTTTCTGGCAAGTAATTTTTTGAACAAATTTTTGCGATTATTTACAAGTTCAGACACAAAAATCGCCGCCAGAAAGCACTTTTTAGCTGTATTTCAGCCCAAATTAGCAATTTTTGACGATGTTTACCCAAAGAATTGCGATTTTTTTCGATTTTTGATCGTGTTTTAGTGCCCAACCCCTCCCAAAATTTGGGCTCAAACCTCCAACCTGCCCTCCCCTTCGGCGGATGACTTGTTACATCTATGATCAGTACACAGTTTACGAAGGGGGTTGGATTTTAAAATCTGGAATGTAGCAGCACACTGAAATGCAATTTTTGGCCCAGCTATGCGAGTACATCGGTATTGGGGGCCTCAGCTATTGGGAATGGGTTTGTTTAAGTATTGTCGCATTCATACATGGGCCGGAAAAATGGGTTGGGGTAGTCAAAATCCGAAAATTTGCGGGTGGGCCTACCGGTTTGGGGGGTCGCGGCGATTTTGCTGCGTGGGGTCAGGAACAAAAGTCGGCTTCAGGTGGGTGGGTGGGTGGGGTCGTTTAGGGGGGTCGAGCCCAAGTTTGGGGGTGGGCCACCCCCCCGGCCCATGTATGGTCGCACGGTAGATTTTAGTAAAGAAGTCAAAGTTTTTGCTTACGATCCCACTGCCCCCAATGCAAAAGGCTGGCTGGGCCGAACCCTCCAAACCACCTCACGCCTATGTAGCATTTGTGACAAAGCTCAACGAATTAGCTTATTTTTTGTCAAGATAAAAATGAACTATTAAAAAATCATCCCAGCCTTTGTAAAGAAGCCAACAGAAAAGAACTAAACAGCGCAGAACGGTCGATTTCGCCACCCGAAATTCGAGGCTACAGTTGAGTTGGAAAAAGGCACTAACTTGTTTTCGAGCATGGCCTGTTCTTTCTCGTATTGAGCGCGCATATCTTCCTGTCGCTTTTTTCCAGCTTCTCCTTCTCGCGAGCCTCCCATACCTACAAAAGGAATGGCACCGGTATACGGTATTTTTCGCTATACGGCATTATACGCAACTTTTATACCGTATCACCACATTATTCAGCTTTTGTCGAAAAATCTGCATATATCTTATCCCAAAATACCAATTTTTGACAATGACATGAGTGAGAAGAGCAACCGATCAGGATGTCTGCCATTCAATCATTCTTATCTGGTCTGAATCTACTTGCATATACTAAGGGTCGGGCATTAGAAGCCGGTCGATCGGCCCAGCCCGTCCTTTGAATCTGATCGGTATCTACTTGACTTTTGTACTGGACGATGTTCATAAATTTTCTTCTTTCTTATCTTCACCCAGCAAAAAATTTTAAGACAGACTTTAGTTGAGAAATTCCTACTTCTTCGTCATTTTCTTCCGAAGCAACAACAACGACGGCATTGGAATGAGTCATTCATTATTATTATATTCACACAAGAAAATAAATTAAAATAATAAATAAATAATATGTAATACTATCTGAAAAAATTGGGGTTATTACATACCTTTTTCAAATTCCATATGGCGCTCGGATGGAAGTCCTTCTTGGACATAAAATTCTGGAAACCCTTCCCCATATTTCTTGCAGTTGCTGCAGTTCACTGATACAGGAAACAATTATAAAAAGTTCTATAATGCAAAACTAAATTTCCATTTATTTGGGGGACGGGGGACCTGTATTGCTGCGGGAATAATAAATGCGGTGGTGAGTTTAAACTACGGCCGCACCAGGATTGCGTTTATTGAAGTGCTTGAGGATGCTGAAAACGACAAATAAGACGATTATCAAGCGATTTTTTGTTAATTTAGCTCAAGTCAAACCACCACCAATCTGACATGAAAAGTGGTGGGTCGGCGGGTTGTCATTGCGAGAGACATCCTACTAGGGTTTCCTGGCACGCTGATTTCAACTGTCACATTTACAATTGGCTACGACCACTGTAGAAATCGATATCGATGATCGATTTTTCGTGCAGGTATAACAATCACGTCAAAAATACAAAGAAAACAACTACAAAACTGTTAATATTAATATTGGTTGAGATACTGCAAACAATAAACTTCAGTAGGTTATTAGCAAAGTACGAATGTGAGAAAAACCCTAATCCGACTCTTCAAAACCGGAAAAGGGCAATTCAGAATCGCTGCCATCATCTCTAACGTTTCTGACTGGGCTTGGTCAAATGTTTGCTTATGGTGCCTTTAGGCGGCGGCTTTGTGCCTGCGGCTTCAACGATCTTCTTTGCTACGTCACTCTGATTTTCCTCAAACTCTCCTCTGATGTAAGAACGTAACAAATTCTTGATATCTGGGTTATTCCAGTTTACCGGCATTGTACAAGAAATTACGAGCGCGAAAGGCAAAGCAACACAGAACGAGGAATTGATAACAAGGCTCGCTGGAGTTAACTTAGGCTGCGTTTGCGAACCGCTAAACTAACTATTAATACTTGCGCCGATCCAAGCAAAAATTTGCATAGAGCATAACTAAAACGAAGGGTCAGAATCACTAAAGTAAACGTTTATTCAATAAATAATGCGTAGAGTTACTAGAAGCAGTGAACAGCATTCTGAGGGTCTTAGCAGCGTTGTAATAGTGTATTTCCAACAACTGAACCGAAAATATACATTGTTCCGTACTTTGGAAACCCGCAACCGCCGAGTTTCCAAAAGTTTCGATTTTAGCAATACAGGGGGCCTTGCCCTTTATTTGGGAAATGATAGATAATCACTGTAATGGAACGCTGGAATGGAATGGAATGGCAATGATAATCGCTGGAATGAAACGGAAATCACTGGAACGGCTAACTAGACCGTCAAAAGGCTCTAAACGCATCCTGCAACTATCTACTAGACTGTATGGGTCCCTACACCAACGGAACAGCCCAAGACTAGCACTTTTTTGGATTACATAAGGCATACATAAGATGCGTCTCTAGGGGTAATTATACAGGGTGTGCCAAAAAAACAACCCAGCAGTGTTTTTGCTGTAGCAACCGCAAATCTTAACCGATTTGAATGAATCCTTTTTTAAATGAAAGATAAATAAATTCTTGAAAGATTGGTGCAATTTTTATTGAGATTCACCATTTAGTTCTTGAGATATTTGCCTTCTAAATCGAAACAGATTTTGGCCAGGAACAAGAGCGATTCCGTTGCATTTCATAATAAAGCAGATTCCTACTGCTGGGGCTAATGATACTTTAGTGTTGAAGTAAACCGAGTTTCTGGGTCACCTGTAAAGCCTCCAAGAGCCCTTAGCAGTAGCAGGAATCCGTTTTATTATGAAGTGCAGAATAATAAAAAAATCCCTCTTGTTCACTGCCAAAATCTCTGTTTTGATTTTAAGGACAAATATCTCAGGAACTAAGCAGGCTATCTTAATAAACGGTACATCAAGCTTTCAAGAATTTATTTATCTTTCATTTAAAAAAGGATTTATTCAAATCGGTTGAGATTTGCGGTTGCTACAGCGAAAAATCTGCTGGGTTGTTTTTTTTGGCACACCCTGTATATTTGTAAAACAGACCCTCCAAAGCCCGCCTATACTGATGCGACCGATTTCTGATGCGTCTCTAGGGGTAAATCCATATTTGGCAAAACAGGTCCGCCCCCGCGGCGTGCTGATGTAGTGATCATTAGACTCGTCAGGCGAATGGCTTTCAAATGATGTATGACATGACCATTTTAGACGGTTTTGAAAGTTTGAATTTTGCAAAAAAATAATCGATAATCGATATTTATCCATAGAACTTGTTAATCTATAATTAATAAACGTTAATTTCTGTTTGGGATCGGTTCCTGATTCCGCCCAGCTACACCTTATTCTAGCTTTCTTTTTTTGAGATTCCCGGCCCATTCCCCAGCCCAGAAGACTTGATTTCCTTTGCCTAAATCTGAACTGAAGCATAAAGCTTTAAAATAAGTTTTAAAATCAGGGCGGTTGAATTGTAGACGGAATATGCCTTCAGATCGAACAAACAAGCTTCCAGTACCAAAATATCCCAATCGCAATATTTTCCGATGGACTAAATAGTGACCCATATTTTCGCACACAGTCTAGTTAGTAAATAGTTGCAGGAAGCGTTTAGAGTGTTTTGACGGTCTAATTAGCCGTTCCAGTGATTTCCGTTTCATTCCAGCGATTATCATGGCCATTCCATTACATTCCAGCGTTCCATTCCAGTGATTATCATGTCCCCATTTACATTTGCTGCTACAACGCTATTCAGCTACAAACTTTCACGGGGAGACGAACCGGATTCGGATCAAACGACTGCTCACGATCCCCAGATTATTATTTTACACATCAATTAACTACTACGTACAACTTTACCGCTGATTACACGTTTTCGGCGTCTGCTAAAACATCCTGTAAAACGGTGCGCATCCAAATTGCAAATCTTTAATAATAACGACTTTAATAATAGTGATATCAAACGACTATATTTGGCAACTAGACTATTATATTACACATTAACAGCTAATTACTGCATGCTACCTCAGATTAGCCGCTCTCATATCAGCTTCTTCAAAGACTAGCGGCCGATTGCCCCCGCAGCCACCTTAAAAACTTACTTAAAACGTACATTAGTCTGTAGTGCGGACTGGAGGAAAATTACACTACTATCGGAATGGTTGGGGACCCAAACAATAACTGTACAGTAGTTGGCTTCAAACAACGATCATCGCTATGCAAAAACCGAAAAAGGAACGTTTCTAGGTCATCGTTTGAAAGATAGCATCCAATTTTCTAACCGTGTGAGAAGGTCTACCTTAGATGCATACTTCTGCGCATTTATTTTCAAAGATCCTCGAACAACAAATTAAAGAAATGAAAAGTCAGCTAATGCGACATCTATTTATTTAATTATAAGTAAAGGACCGTCCATAAACGACGTCGTTCCAAAATCCCGATTTTTCGGTACCCCCCTCCCCCAAAATCGCCTTGCGTCGTTTCTGGGACCCCCTAAGGCGACGTCGTTTTCAGATTACCCCCCCCCCCCCGATAAAAGTGCAGTACATGCAGCACTGACATTTTTCTTGTTGCCAATCTGTGTATAATGAATTGAATAAATCCCTTCAAACTCTGGAAAACTTTTCTGTATGTAGAAATATTTGACAGAATGTGCATAAATCGAAAATAATGCAATCGAAGTACCCTAACATTCCGAAAAAAGCGACGTCGCTTTTGGCTACCCCTCCCCCTCCTGGTGCGTCGTCTATCGTCGCATTTCAGCCGACCCCCTCCCCCCTCTGGAACGACGTCGTTTATGGACGGCCCCTAACAGTCAACCCAATGACGGATATCTATCTATATAATATCGCATGTGCTGTGAGTAGATATGTATGAGAATTTTGTTGTAGATCAAGCCTACGTATGTGAACTTTCATCCAAACCTGTGGCCTGATTGAAACGAAAATATGACCGAAATCGATAACACTAATCTGCGCAGTGATCACTCTAAGCAAGCCTAAGCTTCAATTTTTCAACGAATTTCATACGTATTTTAGCATCTTTTCCCCCATATTAACGATCTATTCACCCACTCGCTTCAAAATGACCTTATGCAAAAAATTGTCTTCCAGAGCCCACATCCAAAGCTTTTAGCTTGAAAAAATCAGGCTTCAAATTTGTGTGGCTGATCAGATCACCGGGTGGGGCGAATGGGGCACCTCCCCGGCTTTGTGCAGTCCGGCACTTAAACGCCATTTATGGTACTACTAACACCATGGTACTAGTAGCAAGGCTACTGGCAGCATAGATGGTACCGGCACCATGTAAGCATACATGTAACAGGTCATCCGCCAAAGGGGGGAGAGGGGTTGGGGGTCGGCCGCCCCCCCGCGGGGTCTGCGCCAAAATTTTGGGAGGGGGTTGGGCACAAAAAACGCTCAAAAATCGAAAAAATCGCTAATTTGGGCTAATTTAATAATACAGCTAAAAAGTGCTGTTTTGCAGGCGATTTTGGCGATTTTTGTGTCTGAAATTGTAAAAAACCGCAAAAATTTGCTCAAAAATTTACTTGCCAGAAAATCGAAGGGGGGATGGAAAAATCGCCTCGGGGGTCCGCATCCGGGGGGTCTGGCCTACTGTTATTTAAATATATTAATATTAAAATAAAACTATTATTAATAGTGCCATTTTAAGAGTCGTTCTCTGGCCGCATCGAGTTTCAGTATTCAGACCCAAAATTGAAACTTTGAGCTAGAGAGCTGTAAGTTGGCACACTAATACATACTTATGAGTTATCTTTCAGCTGCAAAGGATTAGTGGATCTGACGCTCCTGTCCTGAGATATAGCCTTCCGAAAATCGGTCCGCTTAACTATGGGACCAAAATTTCAAAGTCTAATTTCTCGCTTCATACTCGGAATTCGGACCTAAAAATTGGGGGTTTTAGAGTACTTTTAGACTGCTTTAAGAAACGTTTGTCAAATTTTCGTTTTCAGAAAAAAATTTTTTTTTCGCCCCCTTTGCGCCCCCTAGCTCGTCTGGAACCCCCCAACCCAGTTTTTTTATTTCAGAAAAATGTTGCGCTATCAATTACCTACCGTTTGGTGTGAAGCATTGTTTGCCCAGACCCGTGGAGCGTTATAAAATTGAGGTCAAACATGTCCCGGTCGCAAAATTTTCGCACTTTTCTCAGGTCAAATATTTCCAAGTCCGGTTTTCCACCTACTAGTACGAATTCGGACTTACAAATTGGGGGTTTTAGAGTACTTTTAGACTGCTTTAAGAAACCTTTGTTAAATTTTCGTTTTCAGAAAAAAAATTTTTTTCGCCCCCTTTGCGCCCCCCTAGCTCGTCTGGAACCCCCCCAACCCAGTTCTTTTTATTTCAGAAAAATGTTGCGCTATCAATTACCTACCGTTTGGTGTGAAAGCATTGTTTGCTCAGACCCGAAGAACGTGAGAAAATTGAGGTCAAACATGTCCCGGTAGCAAAATTTTCGCACTTTCCTCAGGTCAAATATTTCCAAGTCCGGTTTTCCACCTACTAGTACGAATTCGGACTTAAAAATTGGGGGTTTTATAGTACTTTTAGACTGCTTTAAGAAACTTTTGTCGAATTTTCGTTTTCAGAAAAAAATTTTTTTCGCCACCTTTGCGCTTTTACCTTGTCAAATTTGTCAAAAGTTTCTTACAGCAGTCTAAAAGTACTCTAAAACCCCCAATTTTTAAGTCCGAATTCGTACTAGTAGGTAGAAAAGCAGACTTGGAATTTTCGACCTGAGAAAAGTGCGAAAATTTTGCCACCGGGACATGTTTGACCTCAATTTTCTCACGCTCCACGGGTCTGGGCAAACAATGCTTCACACCAAACGGTAGCTAATTGATAGCGCAACATTTTTCTGAAATAAAAAAAACTGGGTTGGGGAGGTTCCAGACGAGCTAGGGGGGCGCAAAGGGGGCGAAAAAAATTTTTTTTTCTGAAAACGAAAATTTGACAAAAGTTTCTTAAAGCAGTCTAAAAGTAATCTAAACCCCCCAATTTTTAAGTCCGAATTCGTACTAGTAGGTGGAAAACCAGACTTGGAAATATTTGACCTGAGAAAAGTGCGAAAATTTTGCGACCTGGACATATTTGACCTCAATTTTCTCACGCTCCACGGGTCTGGGCAAACAATGCTTCACACCAAACGGTAGGTAATTGATAGCGCAACATTTTTCTGAAATAAAAAAAACTGGGTTGGGGGGGTTCCAGACGAGCTAGGGGGGCGCAAAGGGGGCGAAAAAAAATTTTTTTCTGAAAACGAAAATTTGACAAAAGTTTCTTAAAGCAGTCTAAAAGTACTCTAAAACCCCCAATTTTTAGGTCCGAATTCCGAGTATGAAGCGAGAAACTAGACTTTGAAATTTTGGTCCCATAGTTAAGCGGACCGATTTTCGGAAGGCTATATCTCAGGACAGGAGCGTCAGATCCACTAATCCTTTGCAGCTGAAAGATAACTCATTAGTATGTATTAGTGTGCCAACTCGCAGCTCTCTAGCTCAAAGTTTCAATTTTGGGTCTGAATAGGGCAAAGGGGAAAAACGCGATCTGAGCAGAGAACGACTCTTAATACTATTAAATCTATAGTTATATTAAAATAGATGGTCTACTATTATATTAAATTAAATTTAAAATGCACAGAGGGGCTGAATATTAAAATTTATTTTTAATAGTATTTTAATAGCATTTTAATAGTTTTGAACCTTGTCTGATAATTATACAAATGAGTTACCTACACACAATACTATTTAAATCATAATTTTACCACAGAAAATGACGAAAATTGAAGATTTCTGGGTGCCCTGTGAATATCGAATGTGTTTTCAGTTGCGCATGAATGACAAAAGGACCTGAATCTAGTCAATAAACTATGTAAGTCTTTTTTCCTTTCAAAAATTTCGCTTTAACTACTGTATGCATCAATAGTTTTTTGTATGGCTAGGTTGTGTTCAAATTGCAATTTAAAACCAGGTTCAGACAGAGTCATTTTAAAAAACAGTTATAAATTTCATGCTTCTGAGTTGCATCTCAGATTAATTTTATAACACTAGCAACTTCAAGCAAAAGATGTTGTTTTGCCAGTTCGCTGAAGTGTCTCCAAAACTTTTCGACTGCATTTTAGAATATACTATTAAAATGCTATTAAAATACTATTAAAATTGTTATTTAACAGTATTAATATTAAATCTAAATTAAAATTAACAGGGGACTATTATATTAATATTAAATTAAAATTAAAATCGGCTAGTTCTATTATATTAATATTAAATTAAAATAAAATTTCACTATTAAAATTACAGTAGTCTGGCCTAAGTCGGGTGGGGGCAGACCCCCGCAGACCCACTGTTACATGTATAGTCACTAGACGTAATTGCCTTTATGAAAGCTTGTCTTCCTCTATGCCTAAGCCTAAGCTTTAGTTTGTTTGTTGAACGTAGTAGAACTTATGTAAGCCTGAGCCTTAACTTAATGCCGGAACTTAGAGTTTGAAATGAACGTTCGTGGAGTGCGTGGGGTTTGCTACTATAATGGCGATCGGTCCGTCATACCGCAAAAATTGTCTTGCGTTTTTCTCGTTTTTGGCGAATTGTTGGTTTGTAAATTTCGATTGCTTTGAACATGGATCGTTTTCTTAAGAAAAGGAACAGCAGCGCTATTGATTTAGCTCATAGCCGAAAATTTGTGTCTTTATTTGAAAGTACCTGAACCTGAACCTGAAATTGGATTTTAGAGATACCTGAACCAGGACTTACCTGAAATTTGGTGGTACCTACCAACTGTAGTATACCACTACCATACTATATGGTACGAAATCTGAACGGAGTGGTACCATAATATGGTGCCGGTACAGGCACCAATGCCAAGGTAGGGGTACCATAAATGGTGCTACTAGCCTAGATGCAACTACCATATACAGTATGGCACATAATCTGAATGGAGTGGTGCCTTATATGGTACCGGTGGTACGAACGAATGCCAATGTAGAGGTACGGTATCGTGGTGCCACTAGTCTAGGTACCGGTACCATGTGTGGTGCTAGCACCATAAACGGCGTCAATCACCGTTCAGTGCTTTGGATTAATGGTTGGGACGCACTAGAAGCCGGCCGGAAATTAGTCCGGATATGGGACTTAAGAAATGGCGCCAGTTGAACAAATGACATCGGCCAAGACGTAAGACCTTTGCGTGACTAAATTTTCCAGCCTCACCTAGCCCTAACACTATTGCGTGTAGACTTATTTATGTCCTCCGTTCTTTTAGTACTGCCGGCAATTCTGTTGTTTCCTTGTTGTGCGCGTCCAAAGTTGCATTGCATTGCTATATCTGAGCGCATAGAAAAAGACAGGTGTTATTAAATATGTATAGAGTCCGTGAAAAAACAACCCAGCAGATTTTCCACTATCACAGACGTAAATCTCAACCGATTTGGGTTAATCTATTTTTTTCAATGAAAGCAATAAATTCTTGAAAGATTGATGAAATTTTCATTAAGATTCTCTGCAATAGTTCCTGAGATATGTCTGTATTTTCTCTCAAAGTCAAAACATAGATTTTAACAATGAACAAGTAGAGCGATTTTTATTGTTCTATTACACTTCAACCATACATGTAACAGCTCCGGGCCGACCGGGGGTAGGGGGGTAATGGGATTTCCTCAGGTGGTGGTCCCAAATTTCAAAAAGCTCCAAAACGCCTGGAAATGCGTTTTTAGCACGTTTTTTTCAGTAAGG
Organism: Sabatieria punctata; assembly: GCA_030248155.1. Classification (NCBI taxonomy): domain Eukaryota; kingdom Metazoa; phylum Nematoda; class Chromadorea; order Araeolaimida; family Comesomatidae; genus Sabatieria; species Sabatieria punctata. The sequence continues at coordinate 13,396 of JASANB010003835.1, forward strand.
ACGCTAAAAATCACTATTTTAAGCTGGCAAATAGCGTTTTAGAGCTAAAAACAAGCAAAAAATGGCAAAAGGGGCCTCCAAAAACACCGATTTTTCTTAAACATCTGCAGTGGAAGCGCCAAATTCGGTTTCCAAAGCCTTTTCAAGCGAATTTTAGGCTAAAAATTAGTGATTTCTGTAGAGTGCGAACAATACCTGAAAAACCCAATACCCCAATACCCAATACCCAATACCAATACCTGAGACCCCCAATACCCCAATACCCAATACCCAATACCCAATACTTGTGTAGCTGGGAGAAAAATTACATTTCAGTGGACAGGTACATTCCAGTTGTGCACAAAAGATTTATTGGCACACCGATTAAAATTTTTAAGAGGCCTGGTTGGGCCACTGCCCAAGCAGGGCGAGAAAATATTGAAAAATTAACCCTTTCAAAAAGCATTTAGAAGCCATTTTGGGCGTAAAATTAGCACAGATTAACAGTTTTGGTAGTGAATATTTTGTAATTCAGTCGTGTTTTTATTTCCGGCGATTTTTTTCCTAATTCAGCTGGAAATTGTGTGCACAACCCCAATAGCCATGGGTGCGGTACTGGTACATTATGGTGACATTAGAAATGTCACCAATTTTATTTTAGATATGAACAGAGAAATAAATTACTGGTTAGCGCTTAGAAAAGCGTACACTTTAGGAAATTCTACTAACTTTTATTTGATTTAACGCGAAAACAGCTTCCTAAACCCAATCATCGATCAACTTTTTCGATTTTTTTCAGATCAATTTTTCAGGTCAACGTCGATTTTCCTCTATTTTTACTTGTCCCAGTTAGTATTGGGTATTGGGGGGTAAAAACCCCAATACCCAATACCCAATACCCAATACCTGGAAAACACCCCAATACACCCAATACCCAATACCCAATACCAGTTCGCACTCTAGATTTCTGAGCCAGTTTGTTAGTACTGGAGCCACTACTAGTACTTGTATTTTTGGGTCCGGGGGTCCCTTAACCTGTCTCGGTTAAGCCTCACGTTAGCCCTTAGCTCTTTGAGTATCAGGTTGATCATATTTGATCAACCGGACATTTTCGCCGACTCGGAAGTCCGGACATTCGTGGACAAAATGTACCCTACCCGGACAGATTGAAAATCGACGGAAAAAGCGAGCGGACAGCAGACATATGGACGCCGGACAACATCATGGACAGATCGTCCGTCCACCGGACATTCGTGGACAAAATGTACGCTACCCGGACAGATTGAAAATTGACAGGAAAAGCGAGCGGACAGCAGACATACAGTATGGACACCGGACAAGATCACGGACAGATAGTCTGTTGACTGGACAGAAAGTACCTACCGTAAACAGACTGTACTCCAGTGTGTACTTCAGACATTTTTGCTTTGTGTTGGACCAGTATTAGGAAATAATGAAAGCAGCAGGACATTTACTTAAAACCAAACACGGTTACATTGAATGTTTTTCAACTGCATAACAGGGTGTCTATCACTCTACAACTAAGAAGTAATGATATAAGTACACAACAGACAATCAGCACACAGTGCCAATGTGTAACAAGGATAGACTTAGAAGACAAAACGACAAGATTAAACGACCAGTATGTATAATCAGTTTCAGTACTGGTGCTGATGGGAAACATAACAGTATATTGGCTATAACCCATCAGATCTAGACACTGTCCGCCAGACAAAGTCCTCAGCCACTTACAGTCCGCATTCAAAGAGCAACTCAGTAATGACTTCTAATGCACGGTTTTTCGGATCCTCAAGCTTCCGTATCATCAAATGAATAGTCAACTTGTTGGTGCCAAAGGCGCCAACATGTGGTGTTTGTGCAGAGCGGCACCCTACAAACAGTACAAGCCGTCCGTGTCCAGGCCAGTTGCTGATGCACATTGCATCGGTTTCTTCTGTATTCTCCAGGCTGTTTTCAGAGACTTGTCCAAATGCAGGTCTATAATTCTGAGTGAGGTTCCAATCAGCAGATGACCAGGATCGTTCTCATCAACCGGATGTCTGGCTAAGTGAGCAGCTGAAAGAATGATTGAGCAGATGGGGGTCTGGGGGTCTAGGGGGACCCTTAAGGGTCCCTACTGTATGTCACCTCTACAGGCTCAGCAGCTCTACCTATATTCTCTACTGCCAGATGGCTGAACAGCCATGACTCTGAAAGAAAAAATTTTTTAAGATTAATTGCACTAGCTGCTTAGGATTCATGTTTGTCATCAGTGATGAACAAAACGATATGTCCGGGCAGATACGCGCCTGTCCCGGCAGACACGCGTGTCCAGCTAGACACAAAAATTTTGTCAAATTTTCTGGCTAGCCTCGGACACTGGGAAACTGAGTTGTCCTGGAGAGATAGATGGCCTTACAAAACCACAGGAGTGGACAACCTGGACAGAACTGCTGGAGCCACAAGTCCGGACAGAACACTTGCACTCAGAGGTTTGTCCTGGAGAGATGGATGTCAGGACAAAATCAAAGGAGCGGACAACCCGGACAGAACTGCTGGAGCCACAAGTCCGGACAGAACACTTGCACTCAGAGGTTTGTCCTGGAGAGATAGATGTCAGGACAAAATCAAAGGAGCGGACAACCCGGACAGAACTGCTAGAGCCACAGGTCCGGACAGAACACTTGCACTCAGAGGTTTGTCCTGGAGAGATAGATGTCAGGACAAAATCAAAGGAGCGGACAACCCGGACAGAACTGCTAGAGCCACAAGTCCGGACAGAACACTTGCACTCAGAGGTTTGTCCTGGAGAGATAGATGCGGCAAATCAAGGAGGGGACACCTGGACAGAACTGCTGGAGCCACAAGTCCGGACAGAACACTTGCACTCAGAGGTTTGTCCTGGAGAGATAGATGACTGGACAAAATCAAGGAGGCAGCGGAGACCGGACAACCTGGACAGAACTGCTGGAGCCACAAGTCCGGACAGAACACTTGCACTGGAGGCAGAGTTGTCCTGGAGAGATAGATGTCTGGACAAAATCAAAGGAGCGGACTACCTGGACAGAACTGCTCGAGCCACAAGTCCGGACAGAACACTTGCACTCAGAGGTTTGTCCTGGAGAGATAGATGTCAGGACAAAATCAAAGGAGCGGACAACCTGGACAGAACTGCTGGAGCCACAAGTCCGGACAGAACACTTGCACTCAGAGGTTTGTCCTGGAGTGATCGATGTCTGGTCTATATCATAGGAGCGATCTTCCTGTACAGAACTGGTGGAGCCACAAGTCCGGACATAACACTTGCACTCAGAGGTTTGTACTGGAGAGATAGATGACTGGACAAAATCAACGGAGCGGACAACCTGGACAGAACTGGTGGAGCCACAAGTCTGGACAGAACACTTGCACTCAGAGGTTTGTACTGGAGAGATAGATGACTGGACAAAATCAAAGGAGCGGACAACCTGGACAGAACTGGTGGAGCCACAAGTCCGGACATAACACTTGCACTCAGAGGTTTGTACTGGAGAGATAGATGACTGGACAAAATCAAAGGAGCGGACAACCTGGACAGAACTACTGGAGCCACAAGTCCGGACAGAACACTTGCACTCAGAGGTTTGTACTGGAGAGATAGATGACTGGACAAAATCAAAGGAGCGGACAACCTGGACAGAACTGGTGGAGCCACAAGTCCGGACATAACACTTGCACTCAGAGGTTTGTACTGGAGAGATAGATGACTGAAAAAAATCAAAGGAGCGGACAACCTGGACAGAACTACTGGAGCCACAAGTCCGGACAGAACACTTGCACTCAGAGGTTTGTACTGGAGAGATAGATGACTGGACAAAATCAAAGGAGTGGACAACCTGGACAGAACTGGTGGAGCCACAAGTCCGGACAGAACACTTGCACTCAGAGGTTTGTCCTGGAGAGATAGATGACTGGACAAAATCAAAGGAGCGGACAACCTGGACAGAACTACTGGAGCCACAAGTCCGGACAGAACACTTGCACTCAGAGGTTTGTACTGGAGAGATAGATGACTGGACAAAATCAAAGGAGTGGACAACCTGGACAGAACTGGTGGAGCCACAAGTCCGGACAGAACACTTGCACTCAGAGGTTTGTACTGGAGAGATAGATGACTGGACAAAATCAAAGGAGTGGACAACCTGGACAAAACTGGTGGAGCCACAAGTCCGGACAGAACACTTGCACTCAGAGGTTTGTCCTGGAGAGATAGATGGCCCATATGATTTGACCACATTCACTGTTGTTTGGACAGTTTCCAGACACGTTCAGTGGTTCGGATACCTTGCTGAAATGTCTGAGACAAACTGGAAAAATTGACGAAATTCTGGTGTCCGGCCGGACACTCCGGCCAACACTTGGAGTGATCCTTAAGGAACTAGTAGAGGTGATTATTCACAACCAGAACAGGTGTATTTTCATTTTGAAATTTCACTTCAATTTTAAAACCATAAGGCAAAAGTGAGCTAACAGGAATGAATAACTAGAGTGAAACAAAAAGAACTTACCATAACAGGCGAGTCTCACTTCTGTTCTAAGGTCAACCAGCCAAGAGAAGCCAAAGAACGCAATGCACACACTGACAATCGACCGCTAATATTAACAGCTGAACTTTTGCCAATTATCACACAACGCCATATAATAGTATCCTTTACGTGCCACCACTAACATTGGTTACCCTACCGGTAAAATTGAATGAGAAGGTTATGTAAAGCGATGTTTACACGGTGATTTCCAGGTGAAACAACAACAGCAAAGCAAACCACTAGCGCGAAACCTGAACGGAAAAACAGATTTGTTGTAGTGCGCCAATCTGGACATCTCTGTCCGCGTCTGTCCGCCAATCTGGACATCTCTGTCCGCGTCTGTCCGCCAATCTGGACATCTCTGTCCGCGTCTGTCCGCCAATCTGGACGTGTCTGTCCGCGTCTGTCCGCATCGATGGACGACTCTGTCCGCGTCTGTCCGCGTCGATGGACGAAAGTGTCCGCATGATCAAACCGGACACGGATAATGTGTCCGACGCGAATTTTGACAGTTTTGCTGCATGTCCGCATTCGGCAAAATGTCCATGCGGACAGGCAGAAAATTTTGAAGACTGATACTCAAAGAGATACCTAATACCTGATACCTGTATTTTTGTGAATACCTACCTATACCTGATACCTGATTGGGTATTTTAGAAATACCTGTACCTACAGTGGGAAAATATCGAAATTTTTAAAACATATTAATATAACTATACATATATGTTTTTCGCCAATCAAACATATAAGTAACACATATAGTTGTATGTTTCTGAAAATTGAATATGCACATATTTTTAAACATAAAACATATTTGTGTAAAAGTCGCTTATTCACATAAATTTTGTCTTAATTTTCGATAATTCAAACTAGAGATTCTGAATTTCCGGTTTAAAACGGTTTGCAACAGTTTAGATAGCATACTCAGATTCGACAAGAAGTTAAGTGAAAGTCAGATTTTCGCAAAGTTTACTGTCAAACAGCAACCAAAAGTCTTGAAATCATGAATTCCTATAGCAAAAATATGTACTGTATATGTTTCCAGAAACATATTGGCCTCAAAACATATAAATACAAAACATATTTGACATGCAAACATATTGAGAAACATAAACATATATGTTTTCCCAAAAACAAACATATTTATGTTTTAAAACATATACAGAAAAACATATATGTTTCCCACAGTACCTTACCTGATACCTGATATTAGGTACTTTTCCAATACCTGCCCACAATACCATGGATGGCTATGGTTTTGAGGAGCCAGGGCTGCCTGCCGGTTCAGGTAAGTACAGTTCAAAAGTACCCGATTAGGTATTAGGCACAGCTATGCAGTTTTAGCTGCTGATTACGAAAATGACATCTGTTTTTCTATCTGATTGCTCCTGAGCTACTTATATAGTGCTTATGCGCTGGTACACAGACAAATAGTTATTTGTCAAATCTGGCCATACCTACATACACAAGCACATGTAACAGGTCATCCGCCGAAGGGGTTTGGAGGTCTGGCGCCGGCCGGGGTCTGAGCAGGGATGTGAGGTGTGTTTTTTCCGTTTTTTTCGAAAAAAAACCCGGTTTTTTTACTAAGGGTCGGAAAAAAAACATAAATCGCGGAAAAAACTCAAGCTAAAAATAGCTAATTTATATCATTTTTCAGTTAAAAAATGGAGTTTTGAGATGTATAATAGGCTAGACTGCCTCAAAACTGTTAGAATAACAACAGAATACGGTAAATTTGGCAATCTAAAACAAAACGGCAAACTGCTGTATGAAAATTTGCATATAGCGTTTATTGATGGAGCCTGTCAGGGACTGTTTCATGGCTAATTCGTGATTTATATCCATGTAAGACGGGTATTTCTGTTCTGAAAAGACTCAGGAAGGCACTAGAAAGCGTTAGGAATCATAAAACCAGGCTAGGATACTCAGAACTTCGGCTGGAGTTTTTTTCCGCGATTTAGGAAAAAAACCGGAAAAAACCGAAAAAAATTGGAAAAAACCAGGCCGAGGATTTTTTCGGAAAAATATCCATCCAATATTTGAGCTCTGTCTGAGCTCAAATTTTAGAAGGGGGTTGGGCACTGAAAAACGCTCAAAAATCGAAGAAAATCGCAATTTTTGGGCTAAAAATCGTAAAAATCGCTAATTTTGGCTGAAATACGGTTAAAAAGTGGTATTTTGCAGGCGATTTTTGCAATTTTTGTGTCTGAAATTGAAAAAATCGCAAAAATTTGTTCAAAAAATTACTTGCCAAAAAAATTGGGAGGGGGGCGGGAAAATCGTCTCTGGGGGCGGGTCCAGGGCTGTTGGGTCGGTTTCTTTCTCGGTTTTTTTTTCGTTTTTTTTCGGAAAAAAACCGGTTTTTTTCATAGGGCCTCGGAAAAAAAACTAAAATGCGGAAAAAACTCAAGTAAGTTTTTAAAGGAAATAGGCACAATAACTGGTTAAATTCGCTTCCAATGCTTTGAATTTACGTTAATAGAAGCCTTACAAGCATTTCCATGGCATAACTTAGCTGTTTTTCGCAAAAAATATTGGTACCATTTTCAGGCAACTTTTATAATTGTATTTTTGGAGTTTTAAAATCTAATTACTACTCTAAAACATGATATTAGTGCATCTTGTAATATGACTCACGCTACTTCGTTAAATTCTACAATAAAAAGCGATTGTTAAAAATTTTTTTCTGTCATCTCGGAAAATAACTTTTGGAAAAAACCGAAAAAAAACTGAAAAAAACCGGCTTGAGTTTTTTTCCGGAAAACAAACAGCCCTGGGTTGGTCCCCATCCGTTGAGGCTGGCCTAAGTCGGGTGGGGGCAGACCCCCCAGACCCCAGTTATGTACACAAGTGTCGTTGTTTAATGTGCAGCCACCCAACAGCATGCAGTTCAGTTTCACAAATTTTCGGCCTTTGCAGTTGCTATTTAAGTTTAAGTGAAGACAGTGATCATCAGACTAGATAACCTTAAATTATGAAGACGCAGAACACAAAACTGCCGACCTGGCGACCTGTTTTTGCAGTCTGCGCAATACTACTTAAGTCACTGGCTCCTTTTTTGCACCGCCTGACCTGACCGGCTAACCGAGTGCTGTCGCTGACGAAAACAACCTGCGCGTCTGCAGTAGTCAAGGTCCTTTCATTCGCCGAGTTCTACTTCTACTGCGTGCTCAGCGATTGTGCGCTTTTTTCCGAAAACAAAACAACAGGTAATATTTTAATGTCGGCTGGCAAAAAATGGCGTTTGCTGATTTGTTTCTAATTTTTCCCTGCCGGTGAAGAACGGTCATAAAACTAATGCAGTAAAACAGCGAAACGATACGCTTTACAGTCTGGGTAGTCCAGTCTAAGCAAAACTTTAATGTTTGAAATAAATTGAAGAGAAAAGCGAAAAACAGCACTTCTAATTCAGACCAGATAATGGATAAATGCGCTCTTAAATACAGTATAGATAAAAAAAAATGTCCCATCGCTTTTTCGGCCTTCACTCAAACGTTTCATTCTCAGTCACTTCTTTACCGATTTGGCTCAAATTTTCAGCAAAAATTAACAACATGGTTGGCTAAATATTCTGCAAGTTTAGTGCCAAAATTCCGACTCATACTGGTTTTATGACCCGAAAACTAGGAATGAGGGTGGTCCACGCAAATTTAATTTTTTTCGGTAATACAAGGAGTACAGTCCCGAAACTTGCAGGAATGATTGGTGTTGCTATTGGGCATAACATACCAAGCGGGCAGCCCTGTAGCACAAAGGGCACTAAAATGGGGGAATTTCAAAAACATGAGTGAAAATCCCATAGTTAAGAAATCTGCACCTTCTAGAATCAAAGCACTGAATCTGTTGTTAATCAACATAGATTGTTGCAGGAAGTTCGACAAATAAATGAAACTGATATTTAAGCTCTGTTCCACACCATAGTAACCATCCCTGCAGCGTTTTTTGAAAATTGAAAATCTTTAGAATCGTCATTTTGCCGGTTTTACGAAGAAAAGTCATATTTCGTCATGTTTTTGAAATTCCCCCATTTCAGTGCCGTTTGAGCTACAGGGCTGCCCGCTTAGTATGTTCTGCCCAATAGCAACACCAATCATTCCTGCAAATTTCAGGACTGTACTCCTTGTATTACCGAAAAAAAATAAATTTGCGTGGACCACCCTCATTCCTAGTTTTCGGGTCATAAAATCAGTATGAGTCGGAATTTTGGCACTAAACTTGCAGAATATTTAGCCAACCATGTTGTTAATTTTTGCTGAAAATTTGAGCCAAATCGGTAAAGAAGTGACCGAGAATGAAACGTTTGAGTGAAGGCCGAAAAAGCGATGGGACATTTTTTTATCTATACTGTACGTATAATGGTTTGTCAGTAGTTACTAGTCATGAAACGAGTTGGAAATACGGAGTACCGACCGAGTTAACCGAGTTTCATACAATACCGAGTTTTCCGAGTTTTATCGAGTTTTCCAGTTTTATCGAGTTTACCGAGTTATGTTGAGGACCATAACGACTACTGTAAATAGCAATGAGTTTGATTGCTTACTATTCATTTTCATTGTTTCCTGTGTTCTTTTTGCGCAGTTTTGTTGTTCTTAGCGCCTCTACTATTATTCAAACGTTTAAACTATGGACACAACAAAAATCATCGGCGAGTCAACTCAGTTCGATTCCCGGTGCTACCCCAGATGGCTCGAAAATAAGTTTCTGGCACGTGTTCCCAGCGAAAGGTTGTTTAGCAAGGCCGGAAATGTTTACGATGAAAAACGTAACCGGATTTTAAACAGGAAAGCAGAACAGTTGCTGTTTGTTAAGAACAATCTGGTTTACCTGGATTTTGAATGTTAAGCTTTGTTAGCTGAAGTCAGAGAGCAGTAGAGAAGTATCTAGACATGTAAAAACAGTTGTTTTTCACAATCATGCAATCAGCACGGCTTCCTTATAACTTACAAGCTATTTTAGAATAATTTACACAAACTCGGTAAACTCGGTACTTTTCAAACCGAGCCTCGATTACGTAACACCGAGATAATCCGAGTTTTTCGAGTTGAACCAAGCCTCCATTACATCACTAGTAGTTACTACGTACGTACAGTACTCTCAGCCTATTGTACGGTGAACAGAAATCTAGACAAGATGAGCGCGGCAGCTGGTTCGGAAGCGGACACCTGTGAGGTCTGTCAGCACAAGGCGGCTGGATTCCATTTCGGCGCTAATACGTGCGAAGGATGCAAGGTGAAAGAGATTTTTTATTCAACTGCCCCTGTCATAGAGTAGCAGTTGAAAGTGTGGATAACCTTCGGCTAATCATACCCATGATTAAAATTTCGGCCGATCCGATCCTATATCGGCGGGGGGCGGCTTGCGGCTACTGTGGGAAACATATATGTTTTATGTATATGTTTTAAAACATAAATATGTTTGTTTTTTGGAAAACATATTTGTTTATGTTTCTCAATATGTTTGCATGTCAAATATGTTTTGTATTTATATGTTTTGAGGCCAATATGTTTCTGGAAACATATACATATTTTTGCTATAGGAATTCATGATTTCAAGACTTTTGGTTGCTGTTTGACAGTAAACTTTTCCAAAATCTGACTTTCACTTAAACTTATTGAATCTGAGTATGCTATCTAACTTGTTACAAACCGTTTTAAACAGGCAATTCAGAATCTCAAGTTTGAATTAACGAAAATTAAGACAAAGTATAAGTGAATAAGCGACTTTTACACAAATATGTTTTATGTTTAAAAATATGTGCATATTCAATTTTAAGAAACATATAACTATATGTGTTATTTATATGTTTGATTGGCGAAAAACATATATGTATAGTTATATTAATATGTTTTAAAAATTTCGATATTTTCCCACTGTACTTGCGGCCTACGATCAGACCTATGTGGTCCATTTCGCGACCCCTGTGGTTCGTCATCTCGGACGTTTCCCTTCTATCACTGCCAGCCACTCTAGCCATGCTGTTGGGCACCAGGTACTAAGAGAGTGCCTGGCGCGTTGATGTCATGGTGATGTCGCCTCCCAACGTCCGCTTGGTGCGCCCCTGGTGTGAGACAGGCCCCAAGGCCTAGTTGGTTTCCATGGACAACTCCTGACGTCATTGATCCTGTCCTCCAACGTGGCATGCTTTGGAACGGCAGATCCAGTCGGTTCCCATTTTACCTACTCGCTGTGACCAGCTTTCGGTGGCCTGGATGGAGCTTTGTGCCGACGACCAACTCTTTGCGGCAAGGAACTTGCCGCGCCGAGAGGATGAGCGCACGACGTCGCGCACAGTGGCTTTGTTTGTGGCCTAAACCACTATACCAACTGTGACGGCCAATAGATAGTTTTAGTGTCCTAGTTAGATCAAAATTTCGGTCTATTTGGCCAAGGTTTGCCAACTGAAAACATTTCTTCTTTGCTGTCATTTCGGCAGATGTTGACCGATCGATCCGATCCGATCCGATCCGATCCGATCCGATCCGATCCGATCCGATCCGATCCGATCCGATCCGATCCGATCCGATCCGATATGACGGGGGCCGTACAATGCACAGCCCTACGATCAGACCTGCACGGTCCATTTCGCGACCCCTGATATCGTCATCTCGGACGCTGTACCCTTCTTTCACTGCCAGCCACTCTAACCATGCTGTTGGGCGCCAGGTACTAAGAGAGTGCCTGGCGTGGTCACGTCATCGTACTGTGAGCTCCCAACGGATTATGGTTGCATCTCTAATTGTGACGTCATATTCTAGAACGTTCTAGAACATTCTTTTGGGTTAGCTATTTTTTCTTCTGTTCTGTGACTTCTGGAAGCCCACATTACATTGCCATTGATAAGAATTACAAATTATTTTCTGGAAAATAATGTCGGCGCAAGGCTCCTAAATCGTTTCTTTCTTTGAAGGGACGCAAAAAGAAATGTTATCATTTTTGGGGCAGTCTGTATATGGCATGCCTAGCACTAATCAGTATCCAAACATCAAGAGATGCAGTAAGGTGACGATTGATGTGGTCTGTAAGGCAAATACGTAGCTTCTGATTGTTTCAGTCGTTTTACACACGGATGAATCCGCCCCGTGGCGGTGATGGTGAGGCTGAAGATGAGGATGAGCCACACACCGACTGTGAGGCGCCGCCATGCAAGGGGGACGGGGCGTGTGAGGGCAAATGGATCAGACGATGCAGACACTGCAGATGGCAGCGTTGCGTCCAGTTGAGGATGAGTCGCAGGCGTAAGTGTCATCGCTCAACATAGATGCAAAAAAGGTGTATACCACCACGCATGTGACACATGTGACAGTCAGGCACTTAACGCCGTTTATGTGTGACAATATTTGCCCTACTGTATTCGATATGTAACCTACTGTGTTTTAGGAAGCTCCAATCGCCCGGAAGTCTGAGAATTTCACTGCTTTTTGTAGATTTTAATTACGTTACTGTGTAAAATGCCGACTCTGTTATTCTTAATTACCGGTTTTTAACGGCCTTCTGCGCGCGCTAGATAGTATCGGTTGAAATCAGTCAAATGTCGCACAGTTTCGCTCTGGTGGCCCTGGCGCTGACAGATCTCCGTAAAACTCTGTGTCTTGAGCCGCGTGACGTATGAGCTGGGGGCAACGGTACAGTTTTTCTGTCGCCGCTGCGCCCCGGCCCAACCTACATTGTACGCGACCCAGGAAACCGCGTTTTGCGACCTCTATTAACCTCTGCCGGGTCACGGCAGCCTCAGTCGGCCTTTCTTACATTCGCGCAGTTAGTACTCCGTGGCCGCCCTGAGCGCCAGATTAGAGGTATGTTTAGAGAGAGTGGGCGTTAATGAATAAAGTTTCTATTTTTATAATTCCAGTTCTTCTGCCCAGGTCAGTAGCAATCCGCGAATCCGCAGCTAATACCATCTACTTTAGCCTGTGACCCAGCGGCCGTCACATATGGTACCGACAGATAAGGTAGTGGTACCTTAGGTGTAGTGTTTCCGATCAAATTAAAATTAAATAACAAAATTAAATTGTTTTGGCCAAAATCACCAAGTAAATAGCAATTTAATAACAAATTAAATTTCTCGCGATGACTGTCAAACAAATTAAAATTATATTAAATTTCGTAAAATTGGCCTAGAAATTCGATATAAGAGCCGGTTTTTCTAAGGGTCGACTCTTCCCGGACAAATCTCAACTTTATGTCTCCGATTTGGCTAAAATTTTTTATTTTGGTATAATTTAACCTAAAAAGATGTTTTATCACCTTCCCGCTCGTTTTTCTGAGACTCAATTTTTCGACCGAACCTCAGATCTCGGCTTATAACTCTGGAACCAGTGAACGTATAAACGTGCAGATTGCATATTTATAATCACATGAGCGTTCTCTTTCAAACGATGCCCTACATGACCAAATTCGAGACAAAAAATTTTTTTCGAACCCCTTCTGGGCCAAATTTGACCCCCTCAAAGGTATTGACCCCCATTTTTTTAATTCATAAAAATGTAGCGCTATCTATTTACTTTTGATAGCACAAAAAAATCGAGAAAAAAAATATACATCTAATTGAGTTTTTGGGCCTTGAAAGTTGTCAGGTCGAAAATTTGCCCAATAAAAGATTGCCTTGTAAAGAGCATATCTTTATCAATTTTGAACCGAGTTCAGTGATTTTTTGCACACATATTGCACTGTGTCCCTGGCACATGCTGCACAAATCTGAC
>JASANB010003836.1:0-98694 GCA_030248155.1 Sabatieria punctata
GTTTGGATGGTGAGCGAAATGCCGGAAGTGGAAGCGAGCTTGGCAAGCAGCTTACTCTTGTTCCTTTGTGCCTCAAAGTCCTTCACATAGACCTGCACGTCTTCACAGTGCCAATTCATCTGTACTTGTGGTCGGCCGACTCCTCTTTTGGTTGGCTTCTCAAGCGGCACATATTGCGGCACGTTTTTCGTTGTCGCGGCCGCCTGTAACAGAAGAACCGGTCTTATGATTTCGCTTTCTTAATCAGTCATAACTTTTAACTTTATACAACGCACATGCACACATGTGTGCGAGCACTTTTGTCAATTGAATTTTAAACATTTTGATCTCTAAAGTTCTTGAAAACCTCGTATCATGATTAAATCTAGCAACTATTTAGCACCAACATTAATTATTCATTAGATCTTGGCGTCAATGATGCAAAATTGCTCCTAATGACTAGTAAAATCGTAGTAAAATATTAGTAAAATGAGTAAGATTATTAGTAAAATAAAAATTACTAAATTGGAGCTGTCTGGTAGTAAAACAAAACTGAAACTGAAACTTTATCGTCCATTTCTTAAAACCCGACACTACTGTAGAGCAGCCACTGGGTAGGACAAGGTATAAAAATAAAAATTAAATTTAGAGCCGAATTTGGAGTAAATTTAGTAAATAGTAAAATAAAAATCCACTCATAAAATATCAGTAGAATTCAGGAGGATTCGAAATCTCCCTAGGCAGATGTGGAATTCCGTTGCTCCATACCCCTCCAGATTTTCTCCGCCAATGCATGTCCTCACTTGACTATAGATGACTATAGACTTGTCATACATAACTGGTTGCGCTTCAGACTTGTCACATTAAGCTACAGGCTATCTGTCTGTTCGCACAAGAGAAATTCGGTTGGCTGATGGCGGCTGCGGGCCTGACCGATCACAAAGGGCCGGTCTAAGGCTTGAAATCGAAAAGATCCAGGGTGTTGTGTTTGCTGTTGTGCTTAGTGTTTCCGGTTTTGTAATTCTCGAGCTCTATATAGCATGTGGCATTCATTCTAGGGATGTGGTCACACTCGTTATAGCTCATTGCTTTAGTAGTCGTAGTGTTCCAAACCAGGAGACCAATGTAGAGCAATCACCCTTCTCCATGTCACAGTCGATTCCTGTGGAGGCTCGAATGTCCGCCTCCGCCCACCACGCTTCTCCACTCTGCACCCGATGTCCAGTGTCCCCACTGCGTTGTGTGACCCCACCAGATGTTTTCGTACTCCCGTTTCTTTGCTGTACCATTTGGCGCAGAAGGCTCACTTTATGATTTATGTAGTTCTTTCCTCGCACCTCGGCTATAATGAAACCATTGAGAATAGGGTATAGAAAAACGACAACTTACATTCTCCTCCTCCTCCTCCTCACCACCGTCACCTTCAGCCACCACTGGGCTCGCCTTGGCCACATCTTGCTCCGCTCCACCTATCACTACCCTGCTGCTGTACTGATTGACTCTGTCGTTCCCTGTAAAAGATCACTTCTCATCACAAACTTTAATACTTGACACATCCACACCTCTCAGTTGGTTATCAGTTGTTTTCTCAGCAGTCCTTTATCACACAAACACACCTACACAGGCACACACTAAATACCGTCTTACTTTCCCTTCAGTCAGTGTTATCTTTCGCTCAGGTCAATTCGCTTTGCATCATGTTCTCTTAGACTTTATTCATTGTGTTTCTCTGCTACCTGCCGCTTTTAATTTATAATGAATGCTTACCTGCTCTGGGATATTACTATTGTTATGAAGCTATATTGAGTCTAATAGAGTGCCAAGGTACTTTCTTCCGTTAGTATTTAATTAGTGCATGTTTAACGACAACATTTATTAAGAAAAACCGCGCCTGACTGTCTTTCTCCCTGCAACACCCCTGGTTCCGTAGATGTGCAACCAACGTTGACCTATCGGAGAACTGCCCAATGCAGTGGAACGAAAAATTGCTTACCGATCTACTCCTACCAAACAGAATCACCTTCTCAATTAACTGCTGATGCATATGTATATTCAACCACCTACTAATCGAAACATTAAACTGATAAACATCTGCACACTCCATAAGTAACACTTTCATACAGTCACCGAAGCTTTTGCTCCAGTTGTTTCCCAATGGCCGGGATACATTGGGACCCATTAGTGTCCCGCGATACGAAGTTTTTTTATGCATTTTTTCAAGTCTCAGCCAGCCAAGTGAGACACGTTCGGACTGTGTGAGACACATATACGGACAAATCTCCATTCATCACTAGTGTTCAGATCAGACAAGGCATTATCTTGGTCGGTGATTATAAGCAGTTGAATCCTATATGCAATTTCGGAGAAGAAACTGGATATAATGAAAATCTGTTCGTCATTGAAAAAAACAACATCGTGAATGGTTTTTTTAGTTCTGGATAATCAAAGGGACTCTAGTATGTTTCAATGCCAACACTCACTCATTATAAGAACTCAAATCGCTAAAATTTTACAGATTGCACAAGGTGCTTGGCTGACTTTGCTTTCACTAGCCGCGCTGTTTTTTGATATTAAGGCAACATTACATGACACGGTTGTCGCCTATAACTAGATTTTGTTCACGAGAACTAACATAGGGTTTAGTAGGGTGTCATGTAGTATACCAGTGCAAGCTTTTATTGAGCAAACTGCTTGTGTGAATTGGTTATGTAAACAAAGTTCTTTTAAAATATGGTACATAGCCCAACTAACAATAGAACTGTGATAGCAGCATCAACAAACTCAGCACGCGTTTCCGTGTTATATCGATAAAGGCGTCAATAATCTAGTCAAACATGGTTGCGGTCAGATATGGTTACACAACAGAACGTTCTATCTACATACAAGGCGAGTTGGTCACCTGAGATCATAATTACGCGTAGATATGGACCACGGATCTCCCCCCGACCCCACGCTCCACGGAGAAGAGCAATGACGAGGGGTCCACGGAAACCGAGGGGGGGGGGCATAGGGAGGGGGGGAAGAGGGACGTGAGATGACGAGGGGGGCTGGCAAGGACGGCCGCCCCCGCCATCGGATCGGGGCACCGCTGTCGAACGTGAGGTTCGTTTGTTTGGTGTTTCTGATTTGGCGCTTTGCGCGTGCCTGTACTTTATGCAGATTTGTGGTGATTATGCGCCAGTTTCACTAACCTACATTCTTGAGCCGAGCCAGCCTAGGCTGGAGTGTTTGTGGGCGAATAAATGAGCCAACTGGGCGGTGGTGGTAGTGCTGCTGCTAGACTTTTGCCGGCCAACTAAAGGTACGTACGTACTACTGTTGCGGTTGAATCGAGCCTAATTTCTTTCCTTCAAAGCAACACGGAGGAGAGGGCCACAGAAAAATCTCTACATGGTGCCTCTGGAGTGACCGCAACAAGATGCCGGCTACCACCAAGCCTCGTCCTCGAGTTGGTTCGCAGCAGCACAAGGCGACTAGCTCCGACTTGCATCAGTGAGTACAGTTTGTCGCTTTGTTTTTGTGCTGTGTGGTAGCAAGTAGGCCGAATGTCTGAGCAACCAATCGAGTCTAATGTCGTTACGCGTCAACAAAGTCGGAAGGCTTTAGAAAAACGCAGCCAAAATTTAGCCGAGACTGTGGATCGTTCGCTGGCTATTCTAAAAGAGTTATTAGTCAAAACCACCACTGGTGAGGATGCGTCGCTTTTGGCCTCGCAGTATTTAGAGCAAAAACAGTATTTAGAGAAAGCCAGCGCAATGTTCCAAACGTTGCGAGCTGATACCGAGCCCGTCATTGCTGGCTCCACTTCGGAACAGCAGAATTTTGCAGATTTTTGTGCCCAAATGCAGGCCAATCTAAAAATCGGGTTCGAACAGCTCTCTGTTTTGCAACGGCATGTCGATATGGTCACTACCGTACCTGCTAGCACAGCCAGTGCTAGTAGTGTTTTGGCTCCGCCAGGTGGTGACACCTCCCTTTTTGCACTGATTTCTTTGCTTCAACAGCAATTGGTGCAGGCAGACGCCAGACATGCACAGGATCGGAAGGACACAGAGCGACGGCATCAAGAACAGATGCAGTTGCTCCGTGAGTCCTGCCAGGTGGCACTGCAAAAAGCCGACGATAGGATGCAAACGACATTAGAAAATTTTGAGCGCGCAACTCTTAGACAGACCGAAACTCAGGCCGAGCACATTAGACAGTATTCTGACGCAGTCCAAGGCTTAGCTAATCGCCAAATTCAATTGGTTTTGCCAGAAGAAGCTGCGGCAGCAGGTCCGCAAGTTCAGCCTCTGTTTAGACCACTAGCTCAGAATACTGTCAAATTGCCCAGACTGGAACTGAAGCCCTTTGATGGCAATGTGTTCCAATGGAAGGAGTTCTGGAGTTCGTACGAACAGGCAGTGCATAAAAACGATCAATTGGCGCGTGCGCAAAAATTTTCGTATTTGAAGTCTCTGTTGACTGGTACGGCCGCCGCGATTGTCTCAGGTTTTGCAGTGACAGACCAAGGTTACGTAGAGGCAGTTGACTTGTTGCAAAAGCATTTTGGCAACGACTCTGATTTAGTCACCGCCCACTATGCAGCCTTGGATCGGCTCGAGACTTTCTCGGACAACTTTGACGGTTTGCAGCAGTATTATTTGGAGGTAGAAAAACATGTACGGGCACTGACTCAGCTAGGCCAAAATGTTGAGGGTGAACGCCATTTAGCCGACAATCTGATTCGCAAATTACCAGCCCGTCTTTTAAAGGAATTTTCGCTGGAAGTAGCAAAGCACCCCAACCGAATGCGCTTTCTACGTGAATTTTTGCTGACTCAGTTGCAAACAGCCAGGTTTGTCAAACAGTTTGCTGTTACTACCAAAACTGCTGCCATCCCGAAGGCCGATATTAACAAAACCAGTCCAGCGGCTTCGACTACGCACGCGCTCGTGGCAAAGGCCTCTGTGAAGTGCGCTTTTTGTAAATCAACGCATTTTTCTGACCAATGTACTGTATACGCCGATGCCAAGTCTAGGCAAGATTTTGCCAAAATTAGCAAGATGTGTTTCCGGTGTCTACGTACGAATCATGCTAGCAAAAACTGTAATGCAGCAAAGCGCAAATGCTACCACTGTCAAGGCCTTAGTCACAACCGTGCACTGTGTAATGCCAAGTTTGGCCCGAAAGCAGTGGAAAACAAAAATAAGCCAGTAGACAGTCGAGCTCGCGACTCAATGCGAGCCTTAGAGGCCGTTGTAGATGAAAGGCCTATCTCCAGTTTTGTTGATTCTGGACCCACTGCGCTTTCGGGCCCGACTCAGGTGCCTGTTCTTACTGTTTGTGAGCAGCAAAAGCACGTTCTCCTGCTCACTGCTACGGCTCCGATTTACAATTTCGAGTCTAAGAAGACTGTTTTGGCGCGTCTGCTACTAGACTCCGGTAGTCAAAAGACTTTCTTGAGAACAGAGCTCAAGAGTCAGTTAGCTTTAGTTCCAATTGGTCAGGACGAATTTTCGGTAGCGGGATTTGCGCAAAGGGTTCGCAATTATAGCTCTCAACGAGTTAGATTTGGTTTGCAACTGAAAGATGGGTCTAGTTTGCCTATCGAAGCGACCCTGTGCCCGCAAATCACGCAGCCGATCGTCCGCCATCCCTTTAGCTCAGACATTCAAGCCCGCCTACGGCATTACGAGTTGGCAGAGCCTTTAACTGAGCATGCCGAACAGGTGTCAGTAGATATACTGATTGGTGGCGACTATTTTTTCGACTTAGTCAGAATGAAGCCTTTGCTTCGCATAGATCAGTCGCTCTTTCTGCTAGACACTGCGCTGGGTTTCGTGCCCGCTGGCACGATTGAATTTGGTTCGCACATTCCCCAGCCGGCCTCTTCTTTGCTCATTAGCACTCGCGCTTTATCGCGTCCGTCGGTAGATGCAGATTTAGAGCAGCTCTGGAAATTGGATGCTTTAGGGATAAGGGAACCTGATTCGAAGCCCGAAAATGAACTAGTGCAAGATCGCTTTAACCAAACGGTCACTTTCGATCAAGTAGAAGGTCGGTATCAGGTTTCCTATCCTTTTCGCTCCGTTGACATGCATCTGCCTGACAACTACTATGTCGCACTGAATAGACTACGCAGTTTGTTGCTCCGCCTCCAGAATACCCCTGAACTTCTAAAGCAGTACTCAGAAATTTTCGAGCAATATTTGCAGATGGGTATTTTGGAGGAGGTAACGGTTGATCTCAATCAACCTGGTGGTGCCGGCGTACACTACGTACCGCACCACTGTGTAGTAAAGCCCAGCAGTTCGACAACAAAAATGCGCATCGTGTACGATGCCAGCTGCAAAGCATCCAAAGATGCCTTTAGCCTCAATGACACGCTTTATTGTGGCCCAGTCTCTGTTGAGGATTTAGCAGGATTGCTTCTGCGATTCCGGTTGGGTCGCATTGGTATTGTAAGCGATATAGAAAAGGCCTTCTTGCAGATTTCTGTCAACCCCAAACAGCGTGATTTTGTGCGTATCCTTTGGGTTAAGTCACTGGACAACCCCGTCCCCGATCGCACTAATCTACGTGTTTTTCGATTCTGCAGAGTCAGTTTCGGGTTGATTTGCAGCCCTTTTCTGCTTAGTGCCACAGTGAAGCACCACATGAAGCGTGCAGACCTCGTTTGTCCGGTGTCAAGACAAGTGGCAGACAATATATACGTTGATAACGTTGTTGTATGCATGCAGACGTTAGACCAGTCTCTCGACTTTTACAAACAGGCCAAACATCTGTTCGCTCTGGCAGGTATGAACCTGCGGGAGTGGACGTCCAATTCACCTGAATTTTTGGCCTGTTTCCCTTCTGAGGATCAGGCAAACGAGGAACTGGTCAAACTTCTCGGCATGTATTGGCGCCTAGGTACCGACACTTTAGCAATAAAGGCGCCTACCACTAATCTTGACGGCCCTTTGACTAAACGACGTTTTCTCTCAATTATCTCCTCTGTCTTTGACCCGCTGGGGTTGGTCAATCCCCTTTTGGCGACAGCTAAATTGCTTTTGCAGTCGATGTGGGTCGAAAAGCTGAGTTGGGATTCACCCTTACCCTCAGAGTTTGACACTGCAGCCAAAAAGGCCCTTGCCTATTTTGACCAACTTTCGAATTTGAGGATTCCTCGAATTACGGGCCCGGTCGACTCTTTTCAGGGAGTGCAACTCCACTGTTTCACTGATGCGTCAGTGCGGTCGTATTCAGCTGTAGTTTATTTGAGGGTTAGCAACAGTTCAGGCATTTCAACTGCTCTGATTTTTTCTAAAAACCGCACTGCCCCGCTAAAACGGTTGACACTTCCCCGTTTGGAACTCATGGGGGCTGTGCTGGGTATTCGGGCTCTTAAATTCGTGTCACACCAAATGCGCTTTTTGGCGTCCAATTTGTATCTGTGGTGCGACAGTGAATGTGTCCTTAGTTGGATTTTCAGCGCTCAGATTTTGCCTCGATGGATTCAATACAGGGTGGACGAAATTTTAACATTGCCCTCAGTTCATTTCAGGTCGGTGCCGGGCAAAGAAAACCCCGCTGACATACCCACCAAGCCTGAAAATTATTCTGCGCTTTCTGAAAATCTGCTCTGGTGGATGGGGCCACCCTGGTTGTCTCTGTCTGAGTCTGAATGGCCTGTTAATCGACGCTTTGCTAAGCTTACTCCTGAATTTCAGACTGACCTACAGGAGAACGACCCTGAATCCAAAGTTCAGGTGCAACTAGCGCAGACGGCGCCTTCAGCCGCTGACCTGATTGACATTCGGCGTTTTTCTAGTGCAGTTACTCTGTTCAGAGTGACAGCATGGGTTTTTAGAGCTGTTGAGTCTTTTCAGGGAAACAGACAGCGTCGCCGAAAACTGAGGCGGTCACGTCGCCGGCAGCTGGCGGATCGTTTGCTTCATGTGTTGACGCCCACAGAATTACACCGTGCGCGTGACTTTTGGGTCAAAAGTGTGCAAAACTCTGCGTTTGCTGCAGCTTGGTTAAGGAGACGGTGGTCCAGCTCGTGCGTGAGTACAGTGTGCCGGCCAGCAAGCAAAAGACCGGGCGAAAGAAGAGGGCTGGGCCGAAGAAAGGGCGTCGGGTGCAAGCGGTTAAGTGACTGCTGTTGTGACTTTTAGCTGATTTCTTGTTTTACGTACTTACCTTTGTTTACCACACTCGCTGTTTGGTGTTTTGTTCGGTATTTTGACACCTCTGGTTCGTGTACCTTTGCTTAACTTGGTTTTTCCAGTACTTCAAAATTTCCTCCTCTTGGGAGTGTCGAACCTGAGGTTCGTTTGTTTGGTGTTTCTGATTTGGCGCTTTGCGCGTGCCTGTACTTTATGCAGATTTGTGGTGATTATGCGCCAGTTTCACTAACCTACATTCTTGAGCCGAGCCAGCCTAGGCTGGAGTGTTTGTGGGCGAATAAATGAGCCAACTGGGCGGTGGTGGTAGTGCTGCTGCTAGACTTTTGCCGGCCAACTAAAGGTACGTACGTACTACTGTTGCGGTTGAATCGAGCCTAATTTCTTTCCTTCAAAGCAACACGGAGGAGAGGGCCACAGAAAAATCTCTACAACCGCGAAACTGACACCCGCAAGGATTTGTGAGAGAGACGGCTGATAATGCATTGTTTCTAAAGCAATGACACTGTACCGTGAGTACTACATCTAAATTGGCCCGAGTGCAGAATTTTCTCTGTCACTAATTGTGACATCATCGTCTTGATCAGGTGTACCTGTGTACAGGTCCATGGACTCTGGGTGGCTCCAACGTCCGTTTCTCTGACTGTCGGGCGCTGCTATACCGCCATTAATAGCCGCTCCGCTAAGGCTCCCCTTGACCAGAGGCTGTGGTTGCCCTACAAATCCGGATTTATACCCACGCCCACCAACGACTCCCGGAGCGCTTTGAGGGCGGCTTCATAGGTGAAATTATGCAGATCATTCAGCTCACAGCATGTGTGACTTGGTTATGTAAACAAAGTTTTCAAACTTGTGACTGTGTGTAGTCTCTCATTTATTCATAAATGTCTGTCATTCGCTGGCCATTGTCGGTGTGCGACAATGCCTTTATCTGCACCAAAACAGCACCGCCACTACCGCCGGCATCAGAATAAACTAGCCTTTCAGGCAGAATACCTTGGAACAAATTTTTGATTGGGCAAGATTTATATGTTTTCCTTCCAGAACTGCATCTCACGCCGAGCACCCGGGGATAGGTAAATGCACTGATCCCAGTCCTGTGTATGAAAGATACTTGCGCGGCATGTGCCAAGGCTCTACCGGTGGCTGGACCGACCAGCAGTGCTGTCAAGGTAGCAAGCACCGTCTGGCGTTTCTCGACCGTAGCACATAAACAGTACCAGGCCAGATCAACAGTAACCGATGCAGTAGTAGTAACGGTTGCCCTCTTTTCGGTCCACAACCCTTGGCTGGTCTAACAGCCCAAAACCCTCCATTTTTTATACCTTCACAC
This sequence comes from Sabatieria punctata, assembly GCA_030248155.1. Taxonomy (NCBI): domain Eukaryota; kingdom Metazoa; phylum Nematoda; class Chromadorea; order Araeolaimida; family Comesomatidae; genus Sabatieria; species Sabatieria punctata. Next base: position 9,463 of record JASANB010003836.1, read on the forward strand.
CAACATACGCTTCGAAACGTGCCGGGGACGCTGCTTGTTAGACCGACCTTCTCTCGACGGTGTTCAGGAGAGCGATGGGTGGATGCCGCGGCTAGAGGTTAAAAGCGGCTGCGCACCGCTACTGCAGAATGAACAGACAGTGAAGATTTCGTTGCACAATCTAGTGTCCTACAATTTTTTCCGCTGATACTTGCTCAATCCATAATATAAATTTCATTTTGCAATAAAATCTAGGTTTAATCGTTAACAGCGGTAGCAGTCAATTGGTAATGAAGTCGGCTCCTAACACAGCCAAATCATTGCAGCGGACCACGTTGGTGTGTCTTAGAGTGGCTGACTTGAAGTCAGTTGCTGCTGCTGTTGAATCTCGTCCCAGAGGTTGTGCCACGATAGACATATCTCTCGCCAATTAATGTCGGTCTCAGTCTGCTGTGGCTTATAACACACATACAGGCTGTATCCAGTATGTCGCAGTCTCTATACTGTCATCTCAACAAGTACCATATTTTACACAGCTCGACATAAAGCAGGTCAGTGTAAACATTAATAATCGCAATTCTCTATCTTCTACTCTATACGCTAACCAACCCCTAAGGGACTGTCGTTTAATTAAACTTGCGCCGCGCAAGTTTCCCGCGCGCAAAAGTAAATTGCGCCGCGCAAAAATCTCTGGACGGCGCCGCGCAAAATGAAATTGTGCGCGGACGAGCTGACCGCGCGCTTTGCGCGCCGTTGGCTGCTCGAGCCAAGCAGCCTTTGAAAATTGCGGCTGTGCTCGCTGCCTGCCCTTGGGTCAGTAGATTAACGCTAAAGCCGGTGCATCATTGTTGACTTGGCATAAGGTACAGTACCACCTAAAGGGCTTGAGCTTTATAGCTCTGAATAGAATAGCGGCACACTCGATGAAGTCAAAGACCAGCGCAATGCTATATCAACACAGGTGGCCCTCCAGACTTCAATCATCTGGACCCGTCCAGTCTGTTTTCGACTGCTTGTCTGTCTTGCCACAGTCTTCTTGCCAATTTTCTTACTCAGTTATCGAGATTTTTAAACTATTTTCTTTCTAATTCATATTGAACAAATTTGTTGGTTTTGGTGGTGTCTCGGTAGGGCCGTGCAAACAAAAGTCCAGCTCGTCAATGCTGCTGCTGACGTCGTCAGTGAAAAAATGCGGGACACTACGACCGCCATTACTACACCACAGAGCGAGGACGTTAGCTCCCACGAGTTGCAAGCTCTGTCTGCTCAACATGTGTTCGCATAGCCTGCCTGTGTGCGGCCTTTGTTCAACTGTCAAACTGTTGTATCATTTGATGCACCCGCTAATTGATCCGGCGTAAACAGGCGGCCGCTCGATACATGGCGCTCTGAGATTTTTGCGGCTGGAAGCCTCGTCCCCGCGCAAAAGTTCCTTGCGCCGCGCAAAAACAAATTTACTTGCTCAAGCCAAAAAAATGGTTTGAACATTGCATTACATACAGTAAAAATGCTTTTGCACGTTTAGAATCCGCTAAATTGCTAATAATCCAGCTGATTTATTGCTAGGTATGTGTAAAACGTAAATTAATATTCGTAATTTTCGTATTGCCTCCATTTAATTTTCGTATTCATTTAATTTTTGTATCTATATTTTTCTAATTTTCGTATTCGTATTCGATACGAAATTTAAAAATTCTCGTTTTAATTTTCGTAAAATTAATTTTCGTGCCCATCCCTACATGCACATAGTAAGTAAGTAAGTAAGTAAGTTTATTTCGCCCAAACACAGAAAAGAACGAAATACAAATGTTGGGCGCGGCACAGACGACCACGTATGGTCTTATGTTGCCGAAGTTAGATCAAACATAGGCAGGCTACTAATTCTTTTTTGTAAACAGACTAAGAGAATTCGAATTGACAACTTCACTAGGTAAATTATTCCATAGCCGGATGGTTCTGACTGCGAATGAGAACTTTCTACAATTGAGGTTTTTCTTTAAAACCGGTAGATACAGTTTCTTATCATAACCTCTTGTACGCATGGTTTTAGCCCATTCAAAATAGTCTTCAAAACGCATATCATTCAGTCCGTACCATACATGTAACAGGTCATCCGCCGATGGGGGGAGGGGGGGTTGGGGGGGGTCTGGCGCCGGCCGGGGGGGGTCTGAGCCAAAATTTTGGGGGAGGGGGGTGGGCCCTAAAAAACGCTCAAAAATCGAAAAAATCGCAATTTTTCGGCTAAAAATTGCCAAAAATCGCTAATTTGGGCTGAAATACAGCTAAAAAGTGCTCTTTTGCAGGCGATTTTGGCAATTTTTGTGTGTGAAATTGTAAAAAATTGCAAAAATTTGCTCGAAAATTTACTTGCCAGAAAAATCGGAGGGGGGGGGTCGGTGAAATCGTCTCGGGGGGGGGTCCCCATCCGGGGGGGTCTGGCCTATTTCGGGGGGGGGCAGACCCCCCCAGACCCCCCCTGTTACATGTATGGTCCGTACACAATTCGGTATACATACTGTAAGTCAATGATAATACATCGCGTTTCTAGAGTCTCCAAGTCAAATTTTCGAAGTCGGTCAATATAGAAACCCTGCATTTCATTTTTGTTTAGCCGCAGTGTAAACGACCTCTGGACACTCTCCAAAACCCTAATATCCTTCACTTTAAAAGGATTCCAGACTGGGGTGGCATACTCTAATTTTGGGCAGACGAACGTCTTGTACAATTGAAGCAAAAAATCAGGATTTCTACTACAAAAAGCTGCAAATATCAATTTTGATTTCACTGCAGCCTCTTTTGCAACTTTAGGACAGTGTTTCGAAAAACACAAATTTGAGTTATGGTCCAGTCCAACCAGGACACCAAGATCCCTTACTTCATTAACACTTTCAATTTGATTACTGATGTAAATTGATTGATTTTATTGTACATGTATGATTCTATTATTATTTATATAAGGGTGTATCAAGTCAGTTTTTGTGTAGGGCTAAGTGCCAATTTGCTTGCCGACGCGATTGTTTCTGTCTGGCCTGGTTGGCTGGCTGCGCCCACGGTATCGATTTACTCTATCTATTCACCTGAGGAGTCCTGCGTGGTCAGAGGATTTTGCACAAAACCGGCCGGCGGCTCCAGTCAGCAGGTAATTGGCATTGGCTCAGCCTGGCACGGACGTTCTATACCAGCTTTATATACGTTTATATACAGGGTGTGTCAAAAAAAACAACCCAGCAGAGTTTTTGCTGTAGCAACCGCAAATCTCAACCGATTTGAATGAATCCTACTTTAAATGAAAGATAAATAAATTCTTGAAGACTGGTGAAGGCCCTATTAAGATACGATGCTTAGTTCCTGAGATATTTTCCTTCAAACTCAGAACAGAGATTTTGGCAGTTAGCAAGAGCGATTCCGTTGCACTTCACAACAAAACGGATTCCTACTGCTGAGGGGCAACAAGACTTTTACAAATGAAGTAACCAAGCATGTGTGGCACCAGAAAAACCTCGTTGCGTTAGCCCTGAGCAGTAGGAATCGGTTTTATTATGAAGTGCAACAGAATAATAAAAATCGCTCTTGTTCATAGCCAAAATCTGTTTTGACTTTGAGTGCAAATATCTCAGGAACCAAACATCATATCTTAATAAAAGCTTCACCAACGAAATGGACCGTGCAGGTCTGATCGTAGGGCCGTACATTGTACGACCCCCCCGCCAGATCGGATCGGAAGCTTCACCAAACTTTCAAGAATTAATTTATCTTTAATATAAAGTAGGACTCACTGAAATCGGTTGAGATTTGCGGCTGCTACAGTAAAAAATCTGCTGGGTTGTTTTTTTTGACGCACCCTGTATATGTATAATGGTGTTGCCCCCTGGCCAGGTTGTTGGAAGACCGGCGTGATATGGCGCTACTAACTGCCATGAAATATTTGAAAGAAACTCAAAGAACACGGAATTAGAAAAAGGTGACAGTTACTACTACTATGTCTTAATTGTGTCTGCATGAGAACATGTATCAACTATGGTTGGATGATATCGGATTTTTGCGATGCATATGATATTGCATATGAATATATGCATGCAATCTCTAGTGCATATTGATATTGCATATATCATATGCATGCAAAAATGAGATATGTGCATATTTTTTGCATATTTGCATATTTTTTCAAGGCGGCCTGAAATCGATAACTGGACGTTTTTCAAGCATTTTTGAGTTTGGTTGGAATGCCTACTTTACACAATCTTTAGCATTTATTAGGCATACCTCTTTTACAGATACAGACTCATCTGGAAAAGACAAAAAGGGAAACTGGAAACACAGTTCGACATGAAAGACGAGCTCATTTCGTAATTAGACATTACAGGTTTCTGCCTAAATTACTGTTTGCATGTTCAAATTTATTCTCTCTACTAATCTTGTATGCCTAGCCGTTTGCAGTCCTGTCCTAGCTTCACCAACTAAAAAGTCAGAATTTGAAAAATCTCAGTAGAGATTTCCATTCTTGGCACGTTTGGAGTCTCAAGCTGTTCATTTCTATTCTATAAGTAGAAAGAGAAGTTTTGATCTCTGTAAAGTACAAATTTACAGTATAAACCGCCTCAAGACATTTTTTTATTTCAGATTATTTTATTTTTAATTAGATAAAAATTAGCAAAAACGTGGCGACTTTCCTAAACACAGAAATCCAGTCTGTTTTGGGATGTTCATTGTGTCACCTTAGTTTGAACAATTCTGCTAAAAAATCCAGATAGTCATACAGCAATGAGGTGCTTGTAAAAATTCGCAAATTCGCTAAGCAAACTCTTTCGTTTTGCTCACCTCGAAACCAGAAATAGGCCAATCCAAAATAGCTCTCTTTGAAATTTGTACTTTTTGGAGGAGTACTTTAAGGATTTCTCCGCTCCAAATCGATAAAACAACTATTTGAATCGTTTAACGTTCTTCAGAAACTTATTATACAGCACGAAAAGCCAGCGACGCCTTTGACAAAAAATATGCAAACTAAAAATATGCAAAATTTTGATATCAGGGTCAATTTGCATATGACTATTGCATATTGGAATTTTGCAGGCATATGATATTGCATATGCATATATGCATGCCAAAAACCATGCATATATGCATTGTTTGATATTGCATATTGCATATATGCGTCCAACCGTAGTATCAACTAACTAGCGGGTCAAAAAATTTAAAAATCACTTTCATCACGGTTTTTCGGCGGGGCGTTGGAGCGTTTAAATTTGCTTTCTCTGAAGAGGTCGCCAAAATTTTGGAGGGGTATGAGCCGCCGAGGGGAGGTTTGATGGAAATTTTCTCATGTGGCCCTATTGGGTTATTGCTGGCTTGCTCTGGTGTACATGTGCGTTGTATAAAGTTATAAGTTATGACTGATTAAGAAAGAGAAATCATAAGACCAGTATGGTTCTTCTATTACAGGCGGCCGCGACACCGATAGGCGTCCCGAAATATGTGCCAGTTGAAAAGCCGAGCAAAAGAAGAGTCGGCCGGCCACATGTGCAGATGAACTGGCACTGTGAAGCCGTGCAGTTCTATGTAAAGGAGTTCGAGGCACATAGGGACTGGAGTAAGCTGCTTGCTTGCTTATTTGTTTTTGAAATTCCCTATTTGAAATTTGAAAAGTCAGGATTTATAGCTCCATTTATATTTATGATTGCAACTTTATGTTTTGTTGTTGCAACTTTTTGTCCTTTGGGCTAAGAGTTGCCAACTGCTATAGAGCAGGAAGAAACACAAGGTTCGGCAGCCTCCTTAACAACAACCCCCCTTTTATGAAGTGCAGTAAACGTCAAAATTTTTGTTTGCAGATATGTTTTTTGTTTGATGTGGACTGATCATTCAAGACGTTTCAGCCGCAAAAGACGACATCCTCCATTGAATGGCATGGCACACAGCATTTTAGACAATTTTCTTATAATAAGCCGTCAGCCAGATGTTGTCCTGTTGACTGGCAAGTGGTGTATAGGTGTAGGAACTCTCTTGCCCTTATCTGGGCCGTGCTCCTGTCACATGTCGCTCTGTGCCCACACATGTGCAACTTAAATGGATATCACTGAAACAATTCAAATACTGTTTAAGCAGCTAATCTGTAGTATCCCTATGTGTAATATGGTTATGTAAACAGGTCTGGTTGGAACGCATTGTGTTATTAAAGGTAAGCACCAGCCAGAAACCTAGTCCAACGGTACACCGTCCGGAATGAAGCTGACTATACATGTAACAAGGGGTCTCGGGGTCTGCCCCCCACCTGACTTAGGCCAGACCCCCCAGATGGGGAACTCCCAACCTCCTCCCCCCTTCCGCGGATGACCTGTTACATGTAGAAAGTACTGTGGAATACATATATGTATGTGAATAATAACACATAGAGATTGGAACCACCTGCTTGTCAACGTCATTTCCGCCTCCGGCGTTTCACTAACCCTGCCGACCTTGCTCAAACATCTAAAAAATTATCCATAAGTGGAGTTCAACGGAAAGGCATTAGTAGTTTACTTTCACTCAAAGAGCACGGAATTAGAAATTAGAAAAAGAAAAAGGTGTTAGTCGCTACTAGACTATGTCTTAATTGTCTCTGCATGACAACACGCGCCAACTAGCGGTCAAAAGAATTAAATATCACTTGTAGAATTGTAGAATTTGTAGAATAGATGTTCTAGATCAATTAAACAATAGCAATCAGCTGGTTCCATAACAATGTCAATTCCATAACTTCAGGGACGGGAAAATGTCTATTCTATTCATACATGTGCATGGTCGGCGGCTCAGGGGTGACGGCCAAGTCTCCGTGCGTATGCCTGAGTATAGGTGCAAATTTTCGGCGGGAAATTCAAATTTTGGCGGGAAATTTAAATTTTTGCCCAAATTTTGGCTAAAAATACGAAACTTTCGGTTAAAATTCGAAAATTTGCTTTTTACCGCAATTTAAAAAATTACAAGAAAAACCACTTTCCTGACAGAAACGTTGCCAAAAAATCGAATTTTTCAGGAAAATTTGAAAAAAATTCGGGTTTGGTGCGTAGTTGCCTGGAGGAAGGGTGCGTAGTTGCCAAAATTGATTTCTGTGGCTTAAAAACGCATCTGGAGGCTTTCTAGCTTCCTGTAGCAACGTTTGGTAGGTATTTATTTTCGTCCCCCTGTCCCCCCTGGGCACCCCCATGCACATGTATGAATATGATTCTATTATTATTTATATAAGGGTGTATCAAGTCAGTTTTTGTGTAGGGCTAAGTGCCAATTTGCCGACCCGATTGTTTCTGTCTGGCCTGGTTGGCTGGCTGCCACCCACGGTATCGATTTGCTCTATCTATTCGCCTGAGGAGTCCTGCGTGGTCAGAGGATTTTGCACAAAACCGGCCGGCGGCTCTAGTCAGCAGGTAATTGGCATTGGCTCAGCCTGCCAGGGACGTTCTATACCAGCTTTATACAGTATAGATAAAAAAAAATGTCCCATCGCTTTTTCGGCCTTCACTCAAACGTTTCGTTCTCAGTCAATTCTTTACCGATTTGGCTCAAATTTTCAGCAAAAATTACCAACATGGTTGGCTAAATATTCTGCAAGTTTGGTGCGAAAATTCCAAAGGAAAAAATTTTTTTGAACCAGAAAGTGAAAATCATAGTGGTCTGTGTAAATTCAAATTTCCCGCGTAATCACGGCGCTATCGCTTAGATAGTTGCAGCAATTATCGGGCGGACATTTGGTCATAACATATTCAGACGGCAGCCCTCTGGCTTAAGGGACACTAAAATTGGGGAATTTTAAAAACATGATCGAAAATCCCATAGTTAAGAAATCTGTACATTCTGGAATCAAAGCACTGAATCAGTTGTCAATCAACACAGATTGTAGCAGGAAGTTCGACAAATGAATGAACCTGATATTTAAACTCTGTTTCACATCATAGAAACCTTCTCCACAGTGTTTTTAGAAAATCGAAAATCTTCTGAATTGTCATTTCACCGTTTTTACGAAGAAAAGTCACATTTTGTCATGTTTTTGAAATTCCCCAATTTTAGTGCCCCTTAAGCCAGAGGGCTGCCGTCTGAATATGTTATGACCAAATGTCCGCCCGATCATTCCTGCAACTATCTAAGCGATAGCGCCGTAATTACGCGGGAAATTTGAATTTACACAGACCACTATGATTTTCACTTTTCGGTTCAAAAAAATTTTTTCCGTTGGAATTTTCGCACCAAAGTTGCAGAATATTTAGCCAACCATGTTGTTAATTTTTGCTGAAAATTTGAGCCAAATCGGTAAAGAAGTGACTGAGAACGAAACGTTTGAGTGAAGGCCGAAAAAGCGATGGGACATTTTTTTTGATCTATACTGTATATATAATATGGTGTTGCTCGCTGGCCAGGTTGTTGGAAGACCGGCGTGATATGGCGCTACTAACTGCCATGAAATATTTGAAAGAAACTCAAAGAACACAGAATTAGAAAAAAGGTGATAGTTACTACTACTATGTCTTAATTGTGTCTGCATAAGAACATGTATCAACTAACTAGCGGGTCAAAAAAATTAAAAATCACTTTCATCACGGTTTTTCGGCGGGGCGTTCGAGCGTTTAAATTTGCTTTCTCTGAAGAGGTCGCCAAAATTTTGGAGGGGTATGGGCCGCCGAGGGGAGGTTTGATGGAAATTTTCTCATGTGGCCCTATTGGGTTATTGCTGGCTTGCTCTGGTGTACATGTGCGTTGTATAAAGTTATAAGTTATGACTGATTAAGAAAGAGAAATCATAAGACCAGTATGGTTCTTCTATTACAGGCGGCCGCGACACCTAGAAGAAGAAGAGTGCCTATATATGTGCCGGTTGAACAGTCAGGCAAAAGAGCAGTCGGCCGGCCAAATGTTCAGTTAAACTGGCACTCTGAGGCCGTGAAGTACTTAGTAAAGGAGTTCGAGGAGGTTCACTACAACAGGACAAAGCTGCAAGCAGAACTCGTTATGAGTTCTGGCATTTCGATCTCCATGGGAAGCTTGTTAAATGGACTCAAAAAATACTTCCCTGAAGTGAACTTGCGCAGAAAGGTATTAGTAATTTACTTTCACTCAAAGAGCACGGAATTTATTAGAAATTAGAAAAAGAAAAAGGTGATAGTCATACGTGGTGTAACAGGGGGTCTGCCCCAACAAACAAAGTTTTATTTCTGAAATGGGTTAGTGAAACACATATGGGTTAGTACACTAGCAGGCTATAACTTTTTGCGAACAAAGTTTCGTTTCTGAAATGGGTTAGTGAAACACAAATGGGTTAGTACACTAGCAGGCTATAACTTTTTACGAACAAAGTTTTATTTCTGAAATGGGTTAGTGAAGCACATATGGGTTAGTACACTAGCAGGCTATAACTTTTTACGAACAAAGTTTCATTTCTGAAATGGGTTAGTGAAACACATATGGGTTAGTACTACTGTTGTTTGTGTATACACATACACATTTACCATACACAAAAATACACATTGTTTTTTCAATGTGTATACACATACACATACACATACACATTGAAAATTCCGATACACATTACCATACACAAACACTACTCGAAATGTGTATTTTTGTGTATGTGTATTTAATCAGCAAAAGTTGACAAATTTTCGAACAGAATCGTAAAATTTCGATGTTTTTGCTGTAGTAATAAACGGTAGATATCCTGACAAAGCCTTCAAATGGCCTAAGTAACTCGATTTCAAAGCTATCCAATGTTTAAAGCAATAGACATTGAGAGATTTGATTTTCTTAGCATTTATGGCTCAAAATCTACCAAAAAATTTGCATTTTCACTACAATACACATACACAAATATACACAAAAATACACATTGTTTTGTTGAATGTTTATACACAAATTACCATACACATTTGAAGGTAAATGTGTATACACATACACATACACTACACAAACGGAAAACCCAATACCAAACAACAGTAGTTAGTACACTAGCAGGCTATAACTTTTTGCGAACAAAGTTTCATTTCTGAAATGGGTTAGTGAAACACAAATGGGTTAGTACACTAGCAGGCTATAACTTTTTACGAACAAAGTTTCATTTCTGAAATGGGTTAGTGAAACACATATGGGTTAGTACACTAGCAGGCTATAACTTTTTACGAACAAAGTTTTATTTCTGAAATGGGTTAGTGAAACACATATGGGTTAGTACACTAGCAGGCTATAACTTTTTACGAACGAAGTTTCATTTCTGAAATGGGTTAGTGAAACACATATGGGTTAGTACAGCTGGTAGGTTAGAAATTCGAGTTTGAAATTTTGGTCTCATAGTTAAGCAGCCCGATTTTCAGAAGGCTGTATCTCGGCATTGGAGCTTCAAATCCACTAATTTGACGCTATCGTACAAATGTCTGAAAACACTCATTCATTTGCGCGTGGTCCGATTTATGTGCCGTTTCAACCATCCTAATGGTGCGCCGTGAAGTTATGGTTCAGTTCACCGGTGAGCCTGAAGAACACTGGGTCCCTGAGAGCTCTGTTATCCGCGACTCCACAGAACCGCTTAAAACCAATCATGATTACGCCGTTCAAGCAACTTTTCTGGGGTACTAACGGACGGATTCAGCCAGTCGGCGTTCACCATCTGACAGGCCAGTGCCATACAAAGCAGTAAAACCAGCGAGTTTTCTTATTGAGCTGTGTTGCATCTGGCCAGGCCACCAGAAGTGCTACTTTACCCTTTTAGAGGGCGCCTGCGCCTGTTCGGCGGCTCAACTAGTTGCCTAATAAGCTGTCGGATTAGCGCCGCTAGTAACCCCAAGCCGTCAATCAAAAACTCGCTACCAGCTGTTCTGGCCATCCAAGCACACGATAAAATAGCGAGAAACACGCCAGAATTTGGAGAGAAGATGGCGAGAATACAGCGAGAATTAGGAGAGAAAGGAACGAGTTTCGCCCCGAATTTTGACACGACCCCTAACACGGCGTGAACTGACCAGTGTAATCGTTGTCGATGTCTATTATGTCTTTCATCGCCATGGACGACCAATGATCGGTGGGAAACAAATATGTTTTATGTACACATATGTTTTAAAGCATAAATATGTTTGTTTTTGGGAAAACATATATGTTTATGTTTCTCAATATGTTTGCATGTGAAATATGTTTTATATTTAGATGTTTTGCGGCCAATATGTTTCTGGAAACATATACATATTTTTGCTATAGGAATTCGTTATTTCAAGACTTTTGGTTGCTGTTTGACAGTAAACTTTTCCAAAATCTGACTTTCAATTAAACGTATTGAATCTGACAATGCTATCTATGTATATTGTTGCAAACCGTTTTAAACAGGAAATTCAGAATCTCAAGTTTGAATTATCGAAAATTAAGACAACATATAAGTGAATAAGCGACTTTTACACAAATATGTTTTATGTTTAAAAACATGTGCATATTCAATTTTCAGAAACATATGTATGTGTTATTTATATGTTTGATTGGCGAAAAACATATATGTATAGCTATTAAGAGCCGGTTTATGTAAGAGTCGACTTTTCCCGGACAAATTTCAACAATTTCAACGGGTATGCAAGCAAACCACCATCGATTACCAAAGTTGTGTGTGAATCGCCACACAGTTGCAACTGACTGGCGAATAAGTAGCACATGCAGATATCATAGGATTAGCATAAAAATTCTAGAATTAATTATCAACATGAGCAAGACTTAAACTAATAAACAAACAATCGGTTTCGTATCTTAAGAAAGGAGAATACAAAATAGTTGAAGGAACTGAAGAATTGTAACTGCAAAATGGGGGGTCAGTCAGCTGACAACGTGACCAAACGAAAAAGGGATGGCCCTACTTGCGCCGCCCTACACTGTACGTACAGAAAACAATAAGAACCTAGCATCTGCTTGAGCAGGAAACAGAACATACTACGTGTGTTTACATAATTATATTACAGCTAGGTTTTTAACGCTTTATGAAAACTGCCAGCTGCAAATGCCTTCACACAATTATCTTAAAAACGTCACACAGAAGCTCTGGCTGCCATGTACTTCGCTGAATACTGGGAGAAGTTCCTGCTGGGCCGCCACTTTGTGCTCAGAACTGACCACCAAGCTCTCACCTCATTGCTCAAGCAGTACGGCAATGGCAGGAAGAGTGGCAAGTTCGAACGTTGGTTTGAGCGCCTCAGTGTGTTCAACTTCACTGTGCAGCACACACCTGGCAAAGCCAACATTGTGGCGGACGCCCTCAGCCGCATCTAGGGCCCGACCGGATACAAATTTCTACCGGATCCGGATCCGGATATGCCCATATCCGGCCGGATCCGGATCCGGATGTGCCGGATATCATTGATCAACTTAAAATTTTTTACAATGCAATAAACCACATACAGGGTGTCTCAAAAAATGATCACATTTCTTTTTACTGCCATTTCCGCAAATTTTGACCAAATAGGCCGAAATTTGGAGTATAGGTGCCAAAATTCGGGGAATGTTATGTGTTAAAGTTTGGTGCACTAGACTTGACTAATTCTCGAGAAATTTCAAAAAAAAGTGAAAGTTGGTAATTTCAATAGCGAAAGCCGGTCACCGAAAAAAGGTTATATACATTATCGCCTAAACTCTAACGATAGCGTTGGAAACTGATCGGGTACTTTCGAAATGTACCTACCTGATTTTGGGTATTTTTGGAGTGAAACAGGTACAGGTATCAAGTACAAACAGAATGGTAGTTTTACACCAATTTGTTCCTTAAAAAAGCGTGTAAAAAGGCTAATGTTTCAAAATTTTCTCGCCCTGCTTGGGCCGTTGCCCAACCAGACCTCTTCAGACTACAATACCTCCTAATTTCTGTTAATACTATACTGAGAATGCTTTCAAAAGCGTTTTTCAAGCTAATTTTGTTCAAATTTTCTCGCCCTGATCGGGCCGAGGCTCAACCAGAGATCTAAGAATTAATACTTCCTTTTGCAAAATCCTGAGCAAGCCAATAAGTAAGAAGGGGAAGACAAATAGGGACATAATTGTACAGGTAAAAAGGGTTTACGCGAAGCCTTACTCTAAGTGGCAAAGATAAACCACCAGTGATGTACAATGTATGTGCAAAGCGATTCTGCACTCATGTGATATTTTGAGAGTGGGTTTTTAGCATTTTGTGCAGTTAAATAGCGAAAAATATCCTAAAATGACTGGAACTAATCTAATTTTATGTTCAAATACGTAAAAAATCACGTTTTTTCATCTGAGACTGATATCCGGCATATCCGGCAGGTAATATCCGGATCCGGTACCGGATCCGGATATGGCGATATCCGGCCGGATCCGGATCCGGATATCCGGTCGGGCCCTAGCCGCATCCCTGAGTCAAATCGAGCCAAGCAAGCAACCAGAGGTGTGAACACCTCGGCTTGCAGAGATGGACTCGGCCAAAAAGCGTAGACTCAGACCAAAAAACGTAAAAGGGTGCATAAATTGAATTTTAAGCAGAAAATCTTTTTTTTTTTCAATTTCTGCTTAAATTTGGAAAAATTTAAGCAGAAAATCAAATTTTTTTCTAATTTCTGCTTAAATTTGACTTTTTCGAAAATTTATGGAAATTTAAGGAGTAAATCGGGAAATCAACCCGGTTTTTTTCGGAAAATGAGCGTAAAATTAATTGTAGGGGCTCAATCGCGAAATCAGCTCGTTTTTTGTTGGAAATTGCGTGTAAAATTAATTTTAGGGGTCAATTTCGCGAAATCAGCTCAGTGTTTTTTGAATTGTTGGAATTCAGCCCGATTTTCGTCGTTTGTATGATATCATCTGCGGGATTGCTCAGAGGCCAATGAGCCGGCCGAATTAGAAACTCAGTTTTCCCTTCTCGTATGATATCATCTGCTGGATTGCTCAGAAGCCAATGAGCCGGCCGAATTAGAAACTCAGTTTTCCCTTCTCGTATGATATCATCTGCTGGATTGCTCAGAAGCCAATGAGCCGGCCGAATTAGAAACTCAGTTTTCCCTTCTCGTATGATATCATCTGCTGGATTGCTCAGAAGCCAATGAGCCGGCCGAATTAGAAACTCAGTTTTCCCTTCTCGTATGATATCATCTGCTGGATTGCTCAGAAGCCAATGAGCCGGCCCAATTAGAAACTCAGTTTTCCCTTCTCGTATGATATCATCTGCTGGATTGCTCAGAAGCCAATGAGCCGGCCCAATTAGAAACTCAGTTTTCCCTTCTCGTATGATATCATCTGCTGGATTGCTCAGAAGCCAATGAGCCGGCCGAATTAGAAACTCAGTTTTCCCTTCTCGTATGATATCATCTGCTGGATTGCTCAGAAGCCAATGAGCCGGCCCAATTAGAAACTCAGTTTTCCCTTCTCGTATGATATCATCTGCTGGATTGCTCAGAAGCCAATGAGCCGGCCCAATTAGAAACTCAGTTTTCCCTTCTCGTATGATATCATCTGCTGGATTGCTCAGAAGCCAATGAGCCGGCCGAATTAGAAACTCAGTTTTCCCTTCTCGTATGATATCATCTGCTGGATTGCTCAGAAGCCAATGAGCCGGCCCAATTAGAAACTCAGTTTTCCCTTCTCGTATGATATCATCTGCTGGATTGCTCAGAAGCCAATGAGCCGGCCCAATTAGAAACTCAGTTTTCCCTTCTGTATGATATCATCTGCCGGATGTGTCAGAGGCCAATGAGCCGGCCGGATTAGAAAGTCAGTTTTCCTCTCGTATGATATCATCTGCCGGATGGTCACCTACAGTAGTACGCAGTGAGCCGGACTAGAATGCTCAGATAATCACCTGTGTAGTATACACAGTGAGCCGGATTAGAATGCTTATTTTAAGTACTACTGCAAACAGTGGCTTCTAATTGCTGCGCGGCTTTTTTGTATAGTATGCTGATTGAAATTGATTGACTAAACATGTTTATGTTATAGCACCAATCGCAAACCACTACAACAGTAAAAGCAGCTCAATTGAAATATGCAATGGAGAATTACAACTGAACAGTATCACAGTAAATGGTTACATTACAAACACCGGGAAAGGGGAATAAGAAGTCTTCCATCAGAATCAGTACTTTCCACCAGTTTAGATTGATGGGATCCGACTACCGGGTTTTTCCGTAACAAAGCTCATGGGTTTAGTATTTGGTTTTTTGGCGTTTTGGCAAATTCAATTGTGATCTAAATAAAGGTCCAGGGCCGCTATTTGGAGCGTTTATACGGAACAACCCGGTACTACATGTCAAATTCCACTCACGTCGTATTATGCACAGTATGTACACTCTTGACGACCTGCTCCGACCGACCGAGCTCTGCACGACCCGCTCGATCCCTCCTACTCGACTTGAGCACGGCCGTCAGCGGTTCATCAGCTCGACTACGAACCGGTTTGCTGAGGTCAGAACTCCTAAAACAGAAATAGAAATAAATAAAAAAATATAAGAAACGGTGAAAATGTAATGTGTGATGGCGTAGCTTAGCTAGGAACCAAACTGTTTAGGCTCTCATAAAACCTATTAGAATACGCTTTGGGGAGCAATTTCCAAATTTTCGAATTCTTGGTTATATAGTAGGCGATTTTCTTGTCATACTAGTACCTAAAGCGCAGATTAGTGCTTTACGTTTAGATCATCTTTATGATATGACCATGCTGTAATTGGTTGGTGCTGTACAAAACAGTAATCTAGAATGTAAGCGCAGTCGCTCGATACAACTTCCAGTCACGTTTCTTAAACATTTACAATTTGGGTTCTGTTGCCGTGCGCACGATTTGATCACACGCCCGAAACGCGTAATCAGGGCTACAGCTGAATATAGCATGCAGTAAGTTGTTGTTGGAGTGTAAAATATTGATCAGAAGATCGAAGGAAATCGTTTGATGCCAATGTCGCGTTTGTTACACATTTAAAATCTTAATGCTCGTGCGATAAAATTTATTTCTTTCATTTGTTGAAAATAAAAAACCTATTATTTATTGGCTGGGCTGAAAGTGGTGATGGATTACCTGGGGTCTGCAGTCTGTTGAGAATCCAGCCATTCTCGGGGCAGAAATGGCGGACTAGTGTGCTCAAGAGTCCGCCCCGGGTCGTTTGCCACGGCACAGGCGGCAAGCCTCGCTCGGCGTTCGCCACGAATGTCGTCGACCGAAGCTGGCCGTGATCAGGGACCAGCGCATTGTTGTGCGACCAGCAGAACACGTAGAACACGTACGTGTTGTCGGTCATGCCGTACCCTATAATTTTGCGGTCTATACTACTACATAGCAGTGTTGTGCTGAACGAAAATTTTCTGAATTTAGTTAGTAAAAGTTAGTTACAACTTTTCAAATTTGAATTTAGTAAGTAAAAGTTAGTAACTAAATTGGCTCTCCGAGT
Organism: Sabatieria punctata; assembly: GCA_030248155.1. Taxonomy (NCBI): domain Eukaryota; kingdom Metazoa; phylum Nematoda; class Chromadorea; order Araeolaimida; family Comesomatidae; genus Sabatieria; species Sabatieria punctata. The sequence goes on from JASANB010003836.1 coordinate 25,809, forward strand.
TTAGTAAGTTAGCCAAAAATTATCGAGTTACTTAGTTATGAGTTTAGTTAAAATAAACTAGTACAAAACAAAAAAGCCATTAATGCATGTAGACCGATTAGTTTTAGCTCTGTAGACCTCATTAGGTTCAGAATATTTAAAAATAACAGTACTTCTCATTATTTTCTACAAAAATTTCGAAATATGACCGTTAGTTTATCAAAAAGCTACATGTCAGGATAGGAACAATGAAAGTATAGAAATGTGAAGACAAAACAAATAGTTTTAGACCTTATCATTTATCCAATTTTAGGCGCTTTGTTGTCAGTCATTGGGAAAGTGGGTGGATGCACATAGGCACCTCATACAGTAGTACGTACAGTAACAGAGCGGTTTAGAAGGTCTGAAAAGCCAAGCAAAGGGCAACCTCCAGATCGGAACCTCAAGAGGACTTCCCACCCGATTTTTCTCTAGGGCAATTTTTGGGTCAATTTTTTAAATTCTTTTTACAATTATTGGCAGGAAAATTGCTTGTAAAACAGCGACTTTTAGCAGCGCCTGAGCCCACATTAGCAGTTTCTTTGCGATTTTTAGTACTCAGTCCTCCCTCCGTTTGGGCTCAATCCATCAGACCTGGCTCAATCCCCACAACCCCTTAGGCGGATGAACTATGATACTACAGTATAAAACCATTTTCCTATTCATTGGATTGGGAAAGAGGGTGGAGATTGGTAGACTTTATACAGTCGTGCATGCACTATACAGTAACACGGCGGTTTCGAGGGTTGCCCCACATCAGCAAAGGCCAATCTCCAGATTGGAAGCTCAGGAGGACTTTCTCCCTCCGATTTTTCTGGAGCGCAATTTTTGGGCCAATTTTTTTATTTTTTTACAATTATAGCTGTGTCTGAGCCCGTATTAGCAGTTCTTTTGCGATTTTTAGTACTCAACCGTCCCCGATTTGGCCTCAATCTCCTGACCGAACACAAACCTCACAACCCCATTTGGCGGATGACCTGTACGTACGTAGGTACGTTACGTATGCATACAGTGCATACGTACCTCAGGGTAGCAGGTGTACCTCAGGGTAGCAAATTAGGTCCCCTACTGTTTCTGGTCTACATAGATGACGTCGAGTCGGTTTTGTCTCAGGCAAACCTGGTTCTCTATGCAGATGATACAAAGATCTATTTTGCGGTTCCAAAATTTCAAATCAATCATGTATTGCAGAACGATCTTGAACGAGTAATGGCTTGGGCAGATAGAATGCAGCTTTCTATTGCTATCCATAAATGTGCGGTGTTACATTTTGGTCATGGCAATGTAGACACACCATATACGGCCAATGGTGCAAATTTGGAGGTTGTACATGTCATATCTGATCTGGGCGTCTTGATTTCTGATGATCTGAAATTCTCCAAACATTGTCAGCAAATTGCTTTAAAAGGATTTCAGTTGGTTAACTTAATTTTCCGGTCGTTTGAAACCAGGGGCCTGTTTCACCAATTTACAAATACAAAGCAGATTTTACAATCACAAATACAAATACAAATACAAACGGGCCTGATTCTGTTTCACCAAAAAATCTTTGTATTTGTATTTGTATTTGTATTTGTGAAAAAAATTTACAAGTGATTTACAAAGGAGGAGGAAGAAAAATAACGCAAAAAGTAGCAGAATGGTGTATGACACCATAACTAATGCATTATGCCGCATAAAATGAAGATGAGGAGGTGCAGGGGCATTGTGAATAGTTCAGAACACCTGAAACTACAGTACATAGTACTAACTACTTGGGGGCCGTTCATAAACGACGTCGTTCCAAAATCCCGATTTTTCGGACCCCCCCTCCCCCCAAAATCGCCTTGCGTCGTTTCTTGGGAACCCCCCCCCCCCCTATGGCGACGTCGTTTTCGGTTTACCCCCCCCCCCGATAAAAGGGCAGTACATACAGTACTGTCACGTTTTTTTGTTACCATACTGCACAATCAATAGAATAAATCCCTACAACCACTCAGGAAAGCTTTTCTGTATGGAGAAACGTTTGACAGAATGTGCATAAATCGAAAATAATGTAATTGAAGTACCCTAAAATTCATAAAAAAGCGACGTCGTTTTTTGCTAACCCCCTCCCCCTCCTGGTGCGTCGTCTATCGTCGCATTTCAGCCGACCCCCCCTCCCCCCCTCTGGAACGACGTCGTTTATGAACGGCCCCTTGTATTTGGGAGAAGAATACGCACTAGGCTTTTCAGTTGGCAACGTCTAGGTTTCACGGTTACTCAATGTCCGACACTATAAATGAAGTTTTCTGGTCAGTCAGTGCACAGCTGATAAGCTTATAAGTAACAGGTACAATGTATATAAGTTAGGTAGGCAATATGTACTGTAGGTAGCGATTTTACACTGTCGCCAATCTGTCTGCCTTTGCTAGCAGAGCAACCAAGCTGATCATGCCATACAACTGCTTTGTTTTGCTTCTGTGTTGTTTGCAGTGCTTCAAAATCAATCACAGCTGTTCCAGAGTGACTTTTCGACCGTTTCAATAGGTGAAGTGAGACCAAATAAAAACGTGATTTTTAGCCGGTAGGAGAAGGTTTGCAGCGCAAAATATATTTTAGAGTGTTTTTAGGCTCTTCTAATTCCACTAGTCACATTTGCACCATAAGACGCACCGAAACACTAAACATAGAATCAATTTACAAAGCCTCAGACCTTTGTGAAAAAATTTCACAAATTGGAAGGAATTGTAAATCACTTGTATTTTGGTGAAACAGGAACGTTTGTATTTCGTTTGTATTTGTGAAATTCTACTTGTATTTCGTTTGTATTTGTATTTGTGAATTGGCATGTTGGTGAAACAGAAATCCGTTTGTATTTGTATTTGTATTTGTATTTGTGATGATTTGTGATGATTTGTAAATTGGTGAAACAGGCCCCAGGACAAATTCATTTTTGGTGAAATTATTTAAAACATTTGTCCGTCCAAAGCTTGAGTATGCTAGTGAAGTTTGGAACCCTTATCTCTTGAAAGATATTGACTTGTTGGAACGAGTTCAAAGATTGTTTACCAGACGTGTCCCCGGTCTCGAGTCTCTTCCATACGCTGAACGTTTATCTGTTCTAAAACTTGAGTCGTTAGAGAAGCGACACATTGTTATAGACCTTGTCATGGTATATAAAATTTTACATGGATTGGTGGATGTTCCTGCTGAGGCCTTTTTTGCTTATGCTCATTATACGTCTACCCGAGGTCACATGTACAAATTGTACATGCCTAAAGCCAGATTGGATTTGCGAAAACACTTCTTTGCTGTGAGAGTTATTTCAATCTGGAATAGTTTACCTAATGGCATAGTAGAAAGTAGGTCCGCACGCAGCTTTCGTAAAGCTCTAGACGATTACGACTTAACACCTCATTTGAAGGGTAGGGCATTGGTAGCCGTTTAGCGGCCCAGCCCGCTCTGTGTTTGCTTGCAGTCCGGTTTGTTGGGCGTATATTTCATTTGCTAACAATAAACATTTCTTCTTCTTCTTCTTTCTTCAGTGTACATAAACAATTGCAAATGCCAAGAAGTTTTTACGCACAAGCATTGGCGTTTACCACCAGTGAGACCTCGTGCCCTCTTTGTGAGAGACCCCAGAATCGAATAGAACCTGAACGAGACCCCAGAATTTTTGAGAAGTTAGGCTCCAAACTAGATATCTATGGCCAAAGCGTCTATCCTAACTATAACTAAACTGAATGTTACTAAACTCATAACTAAGTAACTCGATTTTTTACTTAGTAATTTCCTGAAAATGAGTTTAGTTTGAGTTGAGTTTAGTTAAGCGAAATCTGAGTTTAGTTTGTAAAAGTTAGTAACTAACTAACTAACTAATGATTTTACTTAGTAAATAACTAACTAAATTCAACCGGCACAACACTGCTACATAGGCTAGACTTTTCTTAGGTTCAAACTGACGCTTAACTGACTTTTAAGGGTCCCTCGACTATATTGGCTTAATCCTAGTTTTGAGGGCCCCTCCACATCCACACACATGTAACAGGTCGTCTGCCGATGCGGGAGGGGGTTGGGGGTCTGGCGTCGGCCGGGGGTCTGAGCAAAATGGGGGTCGGGCGTTAAAAATCGCTTAAAAATCGCCAAAAATTTCGGCTAAAATACAGCTAAAAAGTGCTGTTTTATAGGCGATTTTAGCAATTTGTGTCTCAAATTCTAAAAAATTGCAACCTACCGGGGGGTTCCCCTTCCGGGGGGGTCTGACCAATTTCGGGAGGGGGGTGCAAGTCGGTTTTGCCTCAAACTGAGCCCTTTAGCCCATGTCTGGTTTTAGTGGATGGTGACCAGAAATTGCTCTTCCTCCCAGACATGGGCTAGCCTAGCATTTCAGCTGAGAGGGGTAGGAGCAGACATGGGCAAAGGAGGCTGAGGGGGTTGACCCCCCTGAGGCTCTGATATACCCCCCCTCAGCCGGCCGCTACCCCGCATCAGGAATTTTGTACAGAAAATTATGGCAAAAGTATACCTAAACTACGTATAAACGAGCTAAGAATAGCTTATTTTTACCTAGTCTAACGAAAAATAAGCCAAAAAGGCTTGGTTTTAGACAAAAATCGGACTTTTTGGCTTACCACCCCCTCAGCCCCCCCTCAGACGCTCCTACCCCCCCCCTCAGCCCCCATCAGGATTTCAAAATTCTACCCCCCCCCCTCAGCCGAAATGCTAGCCCATGTCTGGGTAGGAGGACATGGTAAAGCCTATTTGCTAAAACTCATGCTTTGGCTTATTATTTTTCTAGCTATTTTGAGCTTAATCTATGCGTACTTTTTTGTCATTATTTTAATACAAAAAATTCTGAGGTGTTGTGGCCAGCAGAGGGGGTCAAACCCTTTTGCCCCTGTCTGCTCCCTAAATAGTTTACGCCGAATGCAATGGTTGGGATCGGATAAATACTTACCGTTTCCGAATTCTTGGTTCAGCCAGGTGAACCGGCACTCGTACTCTGCGGCATAGTGCCGCTGCCGCAGCTGCTGGAGCTGGTCATGGTCAGCCGCAAACACCACCATGGTGTACCCGCCGCCGAATGGGATGCTCCGCACGTTGACAGCCTGGATCGAGCTCACCAGCATCTCCAGTTGCTCTGGCAGCATGTCCTGCAACCAATCAACCAGGTATCATACTGTTATTTCAGTAATAAATTTCTGGTAGCCTTTCTTACCTTGGTGCACTCCAGCGCCACCAACCGTAGCCCGTCAAATACGGTCTTCCTGTTCTCGGCCGCCGTGATTAGTTCCTTTTGTGTAACGGCCGAAATGGTTACGCGTTTGCTGGTGCTGGTCAAGCAATCAACTTCATCCTCCTCCTCATCATCATCATCATTATCGGTCCTGGTCCTCATACTCCTGATGGCCATCTGAAGAAAAAGCTTTTACAGTACTATCCGTCCCAAACAAACAGGTCATCCAGGAATGGGGGATGCGGTCTGAGGCCCAAAATCGCACTTGTGAAAGCGGCAAAACTTTGAACCGGAAATTCTAAAGAAAATTGCTAATTTAGCCACTTACCCTCAGGAAATTTTTCGAAGAATTTTGTATTCTGTTCACCATGAGGTGCGATCGTTGTATAGAAATCCTATCCAAAAAGTCGGACTTTTTGCATATATGGGCCGGGAAAATCTGGAGGGGTGGGGGTGGGGGAGTCCCGAAAAAGCCCAAAAATGGCCTAAAAAGCGAAAATTTCTTCCTCCGGGAGGGGGTGGGGTAAGGGGGTTGGGGTATACCCGGCCCATGTATGTTTTTGGCTTACCATCCCCTCAGAAACTGAAAACTCCACCTCTCAGACGAGATGTTTGTGCTTGATTTCATTTCATGTAAAATGGATTTTTCTTCTCCGCCACTGTTTCAAGCCGAAAATTCTTTTTCTGTTTCTGTAAGAACATGTTTTACCTCGAAATAGGCCCCCCAAGATTGGCGGTCCTTTTTGGCTGCCGCGTCCATTTGGACCAGTTCCGTGTAGCCGGGGTACTTGCGGCGTAGTTCGTTGTAGCTGGCGGCCGCTGACGCACCCTGGTGAGTCTGGGTTGCATTGCAGAAGGCAACGATGAATGTCTGCCGCCGCTTTAAGCACTGCGCCTTTTCCTTTATGTAGTTGTAGCACAGCTGGCTGGGCTTGGGCATCTGGTCAGCCTGCAAATTGTGTGTATTAAAGGTGCTGGTGCGTATGAGGGCTACCATAAAGTTCTGGTAATTAGGGTAGGAGAAAATTAGCTGAAAAAATTACTTGCCAGAAAAATCGGAGGGTCCCCTCTATCGTTGGTTCTAGCCTAAGGGCGGACATACTCTCCCTATTAAATGTAAATTACTGGTTTTTAGCAAAAGCCTAACCATACAGGATGGTGCCAAAAAAACAACTTCGCAGAGTTTTTCTAGCAACTGCAAATCTCAATCGATTTGAATAAATCTTTTTATGAAAGACAAATGTATTCTTGAAAGATTGGTGTAATGTTTATCACGCTAATCTGCTCAGTTCTTGAGATATTTGCCCTCAAATGTAAAAATAGAGATTTTGGCAATGAATTCCGTGGTACTTGGCAGTTTCACACTCTGAACAAATATTCTAACTATAAGCAGAATATCTTAATAAGCATTTCAGCAATCTATCGAGAATTCATTAGACTTGGCTTGCCCTGGAAGTGGACTAGTCTCCCTGACTGTCAGGATCTCAGAGTATCGTGATAAAAATTTCAGGAGTTTTTCAAGAATGCATTGATCTTTTCATGTGAAAAGGGATTTATTCAAATCGGTTGAGATTTGCGGTTGCTACAGTAAAAACTCTGCTGGGTTGTTTTTATATCAACCATAATGCTTGATTTTAGCCATAATGAGGTCACTATTTATTTGGCTATTTAGTCCCAAAGTCACCTACCGCCACGGCGTTTTCCAGGGCCTCCTTGGCGCCTTTGAGTAAACTGACGCGGTAGTCGGCACAGAGACCTGCCAGGGGCCGGTGCACATAGTACTCGGTTACTATGTCTGAGAAGGGTCCTTTCGCTTTGCCCGCTTCCACTGCTTTTCGCGCGGCCTCATTCAGCTCGTATGCGGCCGTAATTGCGCGCCTCGACTGCACCGCGAATTGAAATGCGGGGTTTAGCGTCTTTGTGTTCTGAATTTATTTTGCTTAGAATATGTTCTTAAAATCGAGTCGATGTAGGGAGTTGACTTACGATGTGTTGCGGCACGAACATTGGGGCCAGAACTCTTTCGAAGATATGGCCCTTTTCTTTTGTTGAGATATTGAAATCTGCCTCCAGATCTATTATTTGTTGAACCAGCTCCGCGTTGATCTTCTTGGTGCGTTGCAGGTAAAGCGCTGTCTGGCGGCGCAAGTTTGCAGAGCGCTCCAAAAATGTGGTCTTCAGGGCCTCCGGCGCCGTGTTGTTCTGTGCGGCCAGTCGCACAATGTGCTCGTGCTTCAAGTCCTTGCTATAGACCGTGCAGTGCGGTTTCGCGATTGCCGAGCCGAAGCGACTGGTCACGTTTCTGTCCTCTGCCAGAATCTTAACAGAATTCTTAGCTTTATTTATTTCAATGCCTATATAGAAAACCACTAAAAGGAAACTTTTCTTTTTGCTATCATTTAGGCAAATAGTCCTCAAATTACCTGAAATTCGCAGAACCTCTTAAGGACTATAAATGACAATAAAACCTAGAAAATTTCCATTTTAGCGCTATTTTGTGAGTTTCTCAGGATTAGGTCAATCCTGGTCCACCAAATTTTAACATACAAAATCTCCCATATTTGGCACCTATCAGTCAGGGAGACTAGTCCACTTTAGGCTACATAGCAACAAATGCCTACAATTAGCAACATAGCCGGATTAAGCTATTTTAGGCCAATTTAGCTAATTCTAGTCATTTGTTGCTGTGTAGCCTAAAGTGGACTAGTCTCCCTGACTGCTGGAGGGCTACCTTATGTAGTGTAAAACCAATCCTTCCTACATTAAGCTGTTTCAGATGCATTCGGTGGAGCCAATCCTTCCCAGCCTAATACCTCCTTGACCTACTACCGCTTACCCTGCCAGCCACCTAACTCCAGGAACTACGGTTAACTATGACTACAAAGACAGACGTCGGCTTGCTAACCACCCCTGGCTATCTTCGAACCTTTCCTTAACAGCTACAATTCGAGACTAGCTTCAGGTTGTGTTCAGTTTCAAACGGTTTTCTGTGGAGTAGCGAAGCTGTCTTACTGCTAATGCCCTGCCACCCTTTCTGCTATTCCCTATATTTCAGTTTGATAGGCTTTTGTCGCCCCTAAACCAAAAATTTCGGGCCCCCGAGCGCTACCTTATTAGCGTGAAATAATCCCTCTTACATAACGCTGTTTCAGTTGAATTCGGTGGACCCAATCTATCTGGCTGACCTCAACTACAACCGCTTAGCCTGCCAGTGCCAATTCGGGCTTATTTTTGCTATACCGGTCTGCAGCTGGGCCTGCATTCATGTTAATTGGTCGGTAGCTCACCTGCTTGAAAGCCACCAGCCGGTGGTTTCCACCAATGAGCATGAAGCTCGACACGCGGCCGATGTCCCTGTTGTACTCTGGACCACAGAAGTCTTCGATTGTCACGTCGGCGATCGCCACAAAGGGTGGCATGGCATCAAAGGACTGAGGGCTCCCTCTGAACGACACCACCAGGAAGGCGACGTGCCCTGGGTTGAGCGGGCGGTCGCAGAAAACGCTGGTCTCCCCGGTCGGCTGCTGGAACTTTTCGATTGGGGTTGTAAACCGGCCTGAAACTTCCGTTTCTAAGTGCATAGCCATGCAATGGAATCAGACATGGGCTAGCATTTCGGCTGATGGGGGTAGAATTTCCAATTCCTGAGGGGGGTTGATGGGGTGGTAGGCCAAAAAGTCCGACTTTTGGCCTGTTTTTCGTTTAAATAGGTTAAAATAAGCTATTCTGTGCTCATATCATAGTTTTCTATACAAAATTCTTCCAAAAAATTCCTGAGGGGTGGAGTGTTGTTCCCAGGTTTAGCCATTTCTGGCAATGTAGCCTAAAGTGGACTAGTCTCCCTGACTGCCTGAGCCTGGTTAGCTTAAGCCTGGCTTACGCAGACAGACTAGTATAATAGCAGACTTTTGTATAGCCTTCTTTCAATTGTAGGTGATGGATGACCACACATACCGGGCCCACGTCTCCAGCTGCCGAGCACAGGACAGAGTCTCGGGCATAGCTGCTGAGCAAGTGAAGCCGGACCTATTCTGCCTGCTTGTGCCCGATTTGGACTGGTGCGCGGAGCAGTGGGAGAACGGAGACCAGTCCTACGACCCCCTTAACCGCCCCTGGATCGGCCGAGTCCTCACGGAGCCGGACTCGGACCTGAACTTCACGCTCCGTTACTATGACGGTAGCATCAACGGAACATGGTGGCCGTCCACCCACTATAGGAGCCCTGTTATGGTGAACTTTGCGTCTGTTCACTTTGTGTTCAGACTGGGCACTAACAAGAAGCTGGGACTCCGCGTGACTGGCAGGGTGAAATTAGCATATGAGGAAGCGGGACAACAGTTCCGGAACCGAGTTCGGTAAATGTATATGATGTTGTAAAAAGCACGCTTTAGGCGGCAGGCTCTTATTTCTTATTTCCCTTTCCCGGTGTTTGTAATGTAACCAGTTACTGTGATACTGCTGCTGCTTTTGTTGTTTAGTGGTTCTGCGATTGGTGCTATACATAAACATATTTAGTCAATCAATTTCAAACAGCATACTATACAAAAAGCCGCGCTATAATTAGGAGACACTGTTTGCAGTAGTACTTAAAATAAGCATTCTAATCCGGCTCACTGTGTACTACACAGGTGATTATTTGAGCATTCCCATCCGGCTCACTGCGTACTACTGTATGTAGGTGACCACCCGGACATTCTAATGCAGCCTCTGAGCAATCCAGCAGATGATATCATATGAGAAGGGAAATCTGAGTTTCGAGTCCGCCGGCTCATTGGCCTCTGAGCAATCCAGCAGATGATATCATACGAGAAGGGAAATCTGAGTTTCGAATCCGCCGGCTCATTGGCCTCTGAGCAATCCAGCAGATGATATCATACAAATGACGAAAATAGGGCTGAATTCCAACAATTCAAAAAACACAGAGCTGTTGTCACCATTTTTATAAATTTACGCACATAATAAAAAATATTTGAATGGAATTGTTTGGCTACATCTCAGGTCTGAGAATCAATAAGCAGAAGACTGCTCTGATTGGCCTTGGCAAGTGGAAATTCAAAACCGCAGACGTATTCGGCTTCAAAATGCAACCTCAAACACTAAGGATTTTGGGCATTTATCATTCATACAACAAGGACGTAATGATGCAAACTAACTATGATGAGCGGCTTTCTAAAATTAAGAATAGTCTGAAAGGCTGGTTAAGGAGAGGCTTAACTGTACATGGACGAGCATTAGTCCTAAAATCTCTTGGTTTTTCACAGATTATTTATCCCATCACTAATCTCCCTTTCTCGAAAGAGATTCAAAGGAAAGTTGATAAAGTCTCATATAGTATTCTATGGAACTTCAAACCGGAACTTATTAAACGGAAAGTATTAGCACAACCCGGTAAACTTGGTGGTCTGAAGATCCCAATGGCAGAGTATGAAAACTACAGTATCAAGATCAAATGGATCTGCAGATTTCTTAAGAACCCAAATGCAAAATGGGCAAAAATTATTGATAAACAGTTGGAACATTATGGCGGACTGATGTATTTGCTGCAATGCGACTATGATATTGATTATATAACTGGAATTTCTCAGTTTTATAGAGAAATTTTAGATGCTTGGATGGTAGCTAAAACTGTAATCGCAAACCCTCAAAATCGCAGTGTGCTGTCGAGGAAAGTTAATAATAATGAATTTCTCTTGATTGGAAGAAAAACGTTTTACTTTAGTGAGTTACGCAGAAAACGTGCAGATGAAATTACTTGTTTTCTTAATAACCAAGGAGAATTTCTTACTTATACCGAATTTACAATCAGGTACGAACTGGATTCCAAACGATACACATGGCTAAACCACATTCAAATAGTCACAGCTATGAAAGCTTATTGGCGCATTGATACTGCCATTCAGGAAAAGACAGGTAGAATCCAGCGGCAGCATTACTCTTTACTTAATATGAGCACAGAGGTCCGTAACGGACGTCATTTCAAAGCTCTTCTCTGTAGTCCTCCACATAATGTTAAACCCACGGGTCAGGAAAAATGGGAGCAGGTTTTTGTAAATCTAAGTGATGCTGATTGGGAACAAATCTGGATTTCCCCAAAGAAACTGACAGTGGAAACCAAGCTTCAAGCGTTTCAATTTAAAGTACTACACCAGATACTAGTTACAGGTAAACTTCTGCATCGATACAAAATCGAACCAAACGCTTCATGCTTTTATTGCAAGTCATATATGGATGATATTACCCACGCACTTTTAGAATGTCCTCTTATTTCTCGTTTGTGGGCCCAAATCGCACAAACATTTCAGCACATAGAACATCAAGAAGTAGACATCTCGCCATTGGCCATTCTACTAGGTTACTCAAAGAAGCCAAATACAGAAAAATGGATGAGATTTGCGTTAATTGCCAAACACATTATGTATGCTTGTCGCAGTACAAAAAGTGTACTTTCAGTGCAGTCATTTATGACAAGACTTACTGCAAAATTTTCCGTTGCCAAGTGTGTTCATGACCAGAAGCAAGAGCACAACAAGTATAGACATCAACCATATGAATTTGTAAAATGGATAGCTATCTAAATTGATGTACCCCTCCCCCATATTGTGATTTCAATATGTGTTGTCTGTTTATGATGTACATATCTGTGTGTCTCAAATTACTTCTGTATTAACCTTTCAATAATAATAAAAAATGTTAACAAAAAAAAAAAAAAAAAAAAAAAAAATATTTTCATTTTCTGCGCAAATTTCAATTTTTACGATCAATATGGTTTTTTTTCTATTTTATGCGTAAATTTAGGAATTTAAGCAGAAAATCAAAATAAAAGCAATTTTCATCGTAAATATTGAAATTTATGCATTAAATCGCCAAAATAGCTCGTTTTTTCCCTGTCGACAGCAAATTTGGAAAATTTAAGTAGTAAATCGGGCAAACGGGGTTGCTGTTTTAACGAAAGTATGCGTAAAAAGAGGGATTTTCTGGAAAATTCAAATTTACGCACAAAATCGCCATTTTAAAAAGCACCGTTTTCAGCAAGGAAAAGTTCAAAAAGCCTAAAGTGTGCGTATATTTCAAAACTTATGTGCAGAACAGTGTAAAACTCACTAAAAAACACCGATTTACTACGTAAATTTGGGAATTTAAGTAGTATATAGACTTTCTTGCTCGGAGTCTATTTTTTTTGGCCGAGTCCATCTCTGCAAGCCGAGGTGTTTGTGCCAGATCCGTTCGTCAGGGCACTACATGCTGTGACTGAGCAGCTCAATGGGCCAACCTGGGCTAGCCTGAAGAAGCTCACAGCAAGGGACAGAACAGTGCAGCAGGTGATGGAACACCTAAAACGCAGTACTCCCAAGGAACGGTTGCCGCCAGCACTTGGTCCCTACAAGTCTGTCTGGCATGCTTTGACTCTAGAAGATGGATGCATTTCGCGTGAAGGTAGTGTGGTGGCGCCTCAAGCACTGTGGCAAACGATTCTACATCTTGCGCACAAGGGCACCCAGGAATCGACAGGATGAAACATCTGCTTTGCACATGTTACTGGTGGCCTGGTATGGACACACAGGTCAGACACACGGTCAAGGCATGCCAACCATGTGAGCAGAGTTCCAAATCCACACCACGCGTGAAACAGCCAGTTCAGGAGCGACCAACGCCTACCACTCCGTGGACTGAGCTCGCTATCGACATCACGGGCCGCTTTGCCAACGCGCCAAACGGACGTGGATATTGTGTAGTCCTGGTCGACTACATGAGCAAGTTTCCCGAAGTGTTGTGGACGGAGGACACCACAAGCACTACCATTATCAACTGGCTGAAGGAAGTGTTTGCCCGCTATGGTCACCCAGCTCAGTTACTCAGCGACAATGGTCCTCAATTCACCAGCCATGAGTTTGTCAACTTCTTGGCCAGCAGGGGCAACAGACACATGCGCATCACACCATACAGTCCAGAGCGCAATGGACTGGTGGAGCGGTTCAATGGGACGTTGAAGGGTGTTGTGGAGACACTGCCACCGGACCCCAACCGCCATGTCTGGGATGCCGCCATGCTCGATTTCCTGGCTAGCTACAGGGCTACACCAACTACCCAAGGGAAGAGTCCATCTGAGCTGCTTTTTGGATGGGCAGCCCGCCTGCCGTTCCAGTTCCCAAAGCCGACTGCAAAATCTACGCCAGACACGGTCAGAAAACCTCAATCGCAGTCACGGGAGCCAGCAGTGGACAGACAGCTAATTGGCAAGCTGTACTACCCTGGCCCATATCGGAGGGGAGAAAAGGTCCGTGTAAGAAGACCAGCCGTGCAAGTCAGAAAGGGCCAGTCACCTTACACTTCGCCTCTGAGGATCTTGGAAGTCCTTGGCTTTTGGACCTACCATCTAGAAGATCGGCAAGTTGTCAATGCTTGCCGTTGGAAGCGCCATTATGCCTATACCAATAGCCCGTCAGACAATGAGGATGTGTTGCAAATGGTCAGACCAAACAGACAAGCTGGAGGTGGGCAGCAGACTCCCCCTCAATTGCCACCTCAGCAACAGGCTCAGTTAGCCACACCGTTCTACACGCCGCCACAACAACGTTACAACCTGAGAGACCGGCAGCAGATCAAGAAACCCCAACGATTGACCTACGATTTGTGATACGTTGTTGTGAAGACTTATGTTATTCTATCTTTCTGCCGGCACACCGCCTCTTTCTTAAAGGAGGGGGGTGGTGTCATGTGAGTGCGTACGTATTGTAGTTGTGCATGCACGTTTCAGGTGTGATTGGGTATTTGCACGAAGTGGTGATTTACCTTAGGTGTCACCCCTGAGTTGTAATAGACCTTAGCCGTAACTGGCAGGTCGGCCTACTGCGCTGCCCTGTCAGATTAGTTAGTCTGTGCATTAGTGTTCGCCGTGCCTACTACCCCGTTATTATTACTGTTGCCAGATAAAACCCGGCCGGACTTGTTGCCTACGCCACACTACACTGGGCACCGTGCATTGCCGAGCCACATCCACGCGCCTGCAACCACAACCGACCAACGTGTCAGTCATAACAACACTATCTGGCTATGATCTTCTCCACCAGTCAGCTGTTGTTGTACAATGGTACATCCGAAAACGAATTTGTCTTGCATCGTCTCCTAAAATATATGTATTCAACACAGTCGGCTAGACAAACATTGATACAGGTCGATAAGCTATGAAGATCAAATGTTGCCACGGCATCTTACTAATCTTTCTACTCCTAAATGGGACCAAAATTTGAAACACGAATTTCTAACCTACCTACCACTGGAGTTGAGTTGGAATATAAAAATTTGGGTTTTTGCGTAACTTTTGGAGTACTTAAAAGAGTCTGCAGTCCAATTTTGTTTTAGAAGAAAAAAATTTTTCGACCTCTTTGACTGGCCATAACTCGGCTGAAACCCCCCTAGAGGCACTTTTTTATTTAATAACTTCGTAGCGCATTTTATAAGCTTCATTTTGGTGTAGAATATGGTACGATTCAGGGCTGTTGGGTCGGTTTCCTAATGGCTCAGAAAGGAAACTAAAATGCGGAAGAAACTCAAGCAAGTTTTTAACTGAAATAGGCACAATAACTGGTTAAATTCGCTTCAAATGCTTTAAATTTACGTTAATAGAAGCCTTGGTTAAGCCTTGCCTTGGTTAAGCTTTCTCATTACCGATTAGCTGACCCACCCGACGGTGTTGACAGACCAACAGAAATCGACATTCTGATAGGAGGAGACTACTTCTTCCGAATTGTAGAGATGAAACCTCTTGTGTTTTTGACTCCTGAAGTTTATCTCGTAAGCTCAAAGCTAGGGTTTATGCCTGCGGGCCAGTTTTTTTAAGTCCCTAGTTGCAGAGCACCAATGCAAGTCACAGTAGCAACAGTCAACTCGCGTGTGGTAGACACAGTAGAGAGTTCAATCGAACGGCTATGGCAGCTGGACTCCCTAGGAATCAAGCAGTCAGGACAAAAACAGGAGGACAAAAACACGCAAGAAGAATTCAACCAATCTATCGTGTACTTGACCGAACAGCAGCGTTACCAGGTGGCTTACCCCAAGCGGTTTAAGGAGATAGTTGTCCAAGACAACTACTGTGTCGCTCTCAATCGACTATGCACTCTCCTGAACCGGCTGAGAGAAAACACAGGGTTGCTACAGAGCTATAATCGGATATTTCAAGAATACCTAGCCTTAGACATCATAGAGCAGATCCCAAACGATTCTCCACCTGTAGGACCACTGTACTATGTACCACATCACTGTGTGGTCAAGCCCAGCAGCACTACCACAAAGGTCAGGGTGGTTTACGATGCCAGCAGTCAACCGAATAGAGACGCGCGTAGTTTGAATGACAACCTCTTCTGTGGTCCAGTCGATCTGGAGGATTTATGTGGACTAATTATGAGATTCCGGTTGCATGAAATCGGCATTCTTAGCGACCTGGAGAAAGCGTTTCTCCAGGTTGTAGTGCAACCAGACCAGCGCGATTTGATGCGCTTTTTGTGGATTTCAGATTTGTCCAATTCGAGTGTCCATAAATCCAACTTAGTAACCTATCGGTTTCGTCGGGTCAGTTTCGGCCTTATCTGTAGCCCATTTCTGCTGGCGGCCACAATAAGACACCATTTACACCGCGCCGACTTGAAATCCGAAATTTCGCAATTGATCGCAGAAAACATCTATGTAGATAATGTTTTGGTGTCCCTGACCTCCCAAAAGCAAGCTCTACAATTTTACTCTGAGGCAAAACGATTGTTCGCTCTGGCTGGGTTCAATTTACGTGAGTGGGCATCAAACGATTCTGAGTTTTTGGCACAACTCCCAGACGAGGATCGCTGTTTGTCAGGAACAGTCAAAAGCTACTTGGTCTACAGTGGTGTACTCAAACAGATGTACTTCGAAAATTGCGGCTGTGCTCACTGCCTGCCCTTCGGTCAGTAGATTAACGCTAAAGACGGTGCATCATTGTTGACTTGGCATAAGGTACCACCTAAAGGGTTTCAGCTTTATAGCTCTGAATAGAATAGCGGCACACTCGATGAAGTCAAAGACCAGCGCAATGCTATATCAACACAGGTGGCCCTCCGGACCTCAATCATCTACATTTTCGACTGCTTGTCTGTCTTGCACAGTCTTCTTACCAATTTTCTTTCTCAGTTATCGAGATTTTTAAACTATTTTCTTTCTAATTCATATTGAACAAACCATATTTTATAAACCATACATAAACAAGTCGCATTTGAAGTCATTTTTAGAAATAGACATAGATTATCACAATCAAATTCAATCCGAAAAATCTGTTGCTGACGTCGGCAGTGAAAAAATGTAACACTACGACCGCCATTACTACACCACAGAGCGAGCACGTTAGCTCCCATGAGTTGCAAGCTCTGTCTGCTCAACATGTGTTCGCATAGCCTGCCTGTGTGCGGCCTTTGTTCAACTGTCAAACTGTTGTATCATTTGATGCACCCGCTAATTGATCCGGCATACACAGGCGGCCGCTAGCCACATGGCGCTCTGAGATTTTTGCGGCTGGAAGCCTCGTCCCCGCGCAAAAGTTCCTTGCGCCGCGCAAAAACAAATTGCGCGGCGCAAACTGTGAGAAATTTGCGCGGCGCAATTTGCTTTTGCGCGAGCCAATTTGCGCGGCGCAAGTTTAATTAAACGACGGTCCCTTAGGAGCGAAACTCATAGATTTGCCGGAGCTGTACACAGTTCTAACAGAGGTCGAGGCACTGTTGAATTCTAGGCCACTTGTCTCTCCTGATGAATCATTTGATCATGTGCTAACTCCCTTTCATCTGTTGGGGGGGAGGCCAAACTTGCTCCCACCCATGGTTGCCAACCCAGAGGACCCCGACTACAACCCACCAGGACGAATAACAAAAAGAGCTGAGCATTTTGCAGACTATTGGCGGAAAACGCAGAGGCTATCAAATTATTTTTGGAAAGTTTGGGAAGGCCAGTACCTCTTGAATCTGAGGGAGATCCACGGAAAAAATCTTGCAAAAAAGGGGCACGCCACAGCGAATTTCGAACCAAAAGTGGGGACAGTTGTTTTGCTAAAGGAGTCAACCCCCCCGGGCCCAATGGCCTTTAGCTCTGATTACCAAGTTGGTTTTTGGACAGGACAATGTCTGCCAGTCTGCGTATGTACGAACAGCCAAGGGCAAACTCATTTTGAGCGGCATTAAGTTGCTAGTTCCGTTAGAAGTGCCAGCTGAATCTGTATATTAAGGACTAACTTATTATGTGTTTAGAGCTCAAACTCAGTTGAGACCCTACAGAGAGAGGGGTGGCAATTTTCGTTCGTGTCAAAGGGGTTACCGTCACCGGCAAACCTGGCGTCTGTTGAGGTGTAATCGGTGTGGTGAGCGAGGACATCGGACCTACTTTTGTCATGTTGTAAAGCAAGCCAACCGACGACCTAGTTACTACCCACCTCCTCCCCACAACCGTAGTTACGACCCGCCTCCTCCCCGTGACTGTAGTTACTACCCGCCTCCTCCCCGTGACTGTAGTTACGACCCGCCTCCTCCCCGTGACTGTAGTTACTACCCGCCTCCTCCCCGTGACTGTAGTTACGACCCGCCTCCTCCCCGTGACTGTAGTTACTACCCGCCTCCTCCCCATGACTGTAGTTACGACCCGCCTCCTCCCCGTGACTGTAGTTACTACCCGCCTCCTCCCCGTGACTGTAGTTACGACCCGCCTCCTCCCCGTGACTGTAGTTACTACCCGCCTCCTCCCCGTGACTGTAGTTACTACCCGCCTCCTCCCCGTGACTGTAGTTACTACCAGCCTCCTCCCCGTGACTGTAGTTACTACCCGCCTCCTCCCCGTGACTGTAGTTACTACCCGCCTCCTCCCCGTGACTGTAGTTACGACCCGCCTCCTCCCCGTGACTGTAGTTACTACCCGCCTCCTCCCCGTGACTGTAGTTACGACCCGCCTCCTCCCCGTGACTGTAGTTACTACCCGCCTCCTCCCCGTGACTGTAGTTACTACCCGCCTCCTCCCCGTGACTGTAGTTACTACCCGCCTCCTCCCCGTGACTGTAGTTACTACCCGCCTCCTCCCCGTGACTGTAGTTACTACCCGCCTCCTCCCCGTGACTGTAGTTACGACCCGCCTCCTCCCCGTGACTGTAGTTACTACCCGCCTCCTCCCCGTGACTGTAGTTACGACCCGCCTCCTCCCCGTGACTGTAGTTACTACCCGCCTCCTCCCCGTGACTGTAGTTACTACCCGCCTCCTCCCCGTGACTGTAGTTACGACCCGCCTCCTCCCCGTGACTGTAGTTACGACCCGCCTCCTCCCCGTGACTGTAGTTACTACCCGCCTCTTCTAGACCGTTATTTGCCCCCGCCTCCTCAGCAAGACCGTAATTATAATTTTCCCTCGTCCACTGATTCTCGTAGTTACCGTGCCCGGTGCGATTATGCAAACTCTCTAATTCCTAAACCACTACGCCAACTGGTGAGTGAGACGGCGGAATCGGTGGTGGTGCGACGTCAGTACGGGTTGGTCCAGGCTAACACCTTCAGTCCGCAAGTTGACCAACGGCGTTCGGTGCACTCTCGTTTGGGCTTTCCGCAAGAACGTCAAATGCCGGCCACTAGCGAGCGTTCTTTTCAACCTAACTCGTCTCGTGCTTTTTTGTATGATCGTCGCTATTAGTTGGTTGCCCGGAGTGTCAATATGTGCAATTGACGTGCAATAGGATTTTACTAAAACCTGTGTTTGTATTGGCGCCTACCGTAGTTTGTTGTTTCAATTCTTGTTGAGTTACGGGTTTGTTCAGATATTTACGCATTTGTTAGAAATGATTCGAAAAGTCAGTGAGTGTGGATAAAGTTGAGCAGCGAGAAGGTGGTGAGATTGGGCTGACTGGCCAGTCTGTCAAGGTTTGGCGTACATGCTACGTCTCCAGGTATCTAGCCGTTGAGTCGGTAGTTATATCCTTTTGTTTCCGCTGGTAACGAGGATTCAAAAACAAGAAAAGCCTGAAAAGTAGGTACCAACCTAGTAGGTGTCAAGTAAGTACTTTTATTTTCAAGTAGGTTCAGGTTCAGGTTCACAATTTTCAGGTTAATACCCAGGTTTCAGGTTCAGGTACTACCCACTGTAATAAAACGTATTACAGTATACAGTTTAACTCTTCAGCCAACAAAGTATGGCGAGACCGTGCGAAAGCGAAAAGTGGAATTTGCTCTTGATCCTGACTGCCAAATTATTTCGGTGAGTTCAATTTATTCTTCTGTCCACTAACTTTTGCTTTTAGCATGCGTGTGATTCTCCTCTGGAACCGACTAAAAAGCGTAAAAAGCAAAAGCATAAGGACAAAACGAATAACACAGCAACCGAGCTTCCGCACGACCTTCCAATCGACGTTTGTTCATAAAGTATTTGCCTATTGCTACAGTATAGTGTGAACTTGCAGGTACCCAGTGAAAACATTCTAAAGAACGTTTACATTCGGTAAGAAGTGAAACGAATTTTTCCACACACCTAAACTGAGTGTGTTATAGAGCACAGTTCCTGTTTTGCTAACCGGTACTATGTGTATTAGAGCCGTCTCTGATATTATTAGCGCTAAGCGTTAATTCAACTAGCTGCCTTATCGTGTTAGAATTCGACGTTTAACCCCTTCCAAGTGAGCGGTTGTAATGGCGGCCGCCAGTGTCTTTTTGCGCGTTGTGTTCCATGGCTCAGGCTCCGTGCGGTCGGTCTACAGCAACAGCTCACCTGCATTCTTATTTGTTACCTTTAGTGTCCGTGTTTAGTAAAACTTATGCTACACCGACTGCTACTGTAAAGAACTGTTGTCAGGCAGCGTGAGTCTGTTTCCTTGCACTTATCTGACCCTGCAACCCAGCATAACTTGTCGTTATTATTATTATTATTGCGTCGACGTTCTTCCGAGGCCTATCTATTTCTTGTTCGCCGTGCATCATTGCAGGCGTGTCTATAAACATTGTGTATTTATTTTACGCAGCACCGTGCCTATCGCCCGGTCCCATCTACGACCTCTCGCCGCGCGTCATCGCCAGGCCAGTCTACAATTAATTCATTCCTTCGCCTTGCTGGCCGTTATTTAACGACCCGGCCTACCTACCTACATATCTCTTCATCAAACCGGTAGTTTATCAACGCCCTGGTTGGAGGTCGCTGTCTGGCCGCTTTCGCCCGGCTAATTTTGACGCCCGGCACCCCAACTGTACAACTTACCATTCAACCGGATCCCGTCGGGCCCTACAGAGTACCCATGGTTTTGCGTCGACGTTCTTTTGGGCGCCTATCTCTTTCTTCTTCGCCGTGCATGATTGCAGGTGTGTCTGTAAACATTGTGTAATTATTTTATGTAACACCGTGGTAATCGCCGGGTGCCACTGACGACCTCTCGCCCCGCGTCATCGCCCGGCTAGTCTAAAATTAGTTCATTCCTTCGCCTGGCCGTTATTTAACGACCCGGCCTACTACACAGGGTTGCCAGGTTAGGAGTTTTTGATTTGGCATTGGAGGAAAACTTTGAGATTGGAGTTAGGAGATTTTTCTGGGAGCTTTTACATTATGGGTCGGAGTTTTTTGTGTTTTGTTAGGATTTTTCTAGGAGTTTTCTGGGATTTTTTTAGGATTTTCAGTTTCATCCGTCTTCATATTGCTGGCGTTCTCTCAAAAATCACCTGTTCCTAGTTAAAAATGAATTTTTGGCAACCTTATGTTTTGTGAACTGATAAGATGAGCTTTGCTTCACTTTTATATATCTTTGTCTTGTCCTCATCTAATTGGGTCATGTTCCCATTGCGGTCTTCTTTGTTCTACCTACTCTACAGCACATTGTAAGTTCAGCGAACAAATTTCGCTATAGATTGATGATTGACTTGGCTAACACAGTAAAACTTACTTTTCATCTGCCAGCCTCACGCCTGTAATACCTATTAGCTCTGTTTTGCCTGGTTTTATATAAGATTTGACAGATGGGAATGAAAAAATGCCTAACTTATAGGCTAAAGGCAGAGTTTTTAGCTTTCTTTTCATGTGTTTACTATATTTCTACTGTAGCATTCATTGATGTAGAACGATTTCAAAGCATTTTCAAATCTTTTTACACTATACTTTGGTAGTAAACTGCAGTGGCGTATTCAGGAGGGTTTTGGGTGGGTACACCCCGTTTGCGAAGGAGGTAGAGAGAAAAAATATTTGTCAAAAATAGGAGAAACGTATGAATTACCTGGGTAAACTGTCTGGCTGACCGAATTCGACTGAAAAAATTCGTCTGCCAAATTTTAAGTGCTTTAAAATTTAGGAGTTTCTTCTAGGATTTTTTAATTTTTTAGGAGTTTCTAGGAGGTTTTTTAGGGTATTTATGGGGGTGAACTGCGTTTGAAACCTGGCAACCCTGCCCGGACAGCTGGTCAGTGTCGTTTTTTACTGGTGGCTTGGTTTAGCTTGCTCCCTCTTATCAGCAGTCGAGTGAATGAAACTAGTTTTAGTGCTTCTGTTTTTCTAGGTTTTAGGCTGGAGAAAGATGCTGTCGCCAGCAGGAGGAGATTTTAGAGAGTCCACGTCGACTCCACTCTCACCGACTGCCGCCGAGACTGAGCGAGTCCGACGTTTTGGCACTGGAGCCGGTGCGCTCCCCCAGAATCAACTTTCTGGCGCTCCTGGACGCCACAGTCCCAGATTCGTCAGAGGACTCTGACCGTTCCTCTCGTGTGGCTCCCGACTATGAAGGCCAAGAGAGCAGCCCGTTGCTAAGAAAGGTAGCTATACTAACGCTTGGTCTCAGTAGAGGAGGACTCTGAAGATATAGGGTGTTGTTTTTTGTGCTTATTGTTGGTGTTGCTCTAGAGCTCCTTGGGATCAACCGAGAGTTCGACAGAGCTGTTTCTGTTTGTCTGAGATTGTGTCTGTTCATTCAGAGAAGGCCGTTTAAAGGTGACGCTGCTATGGCTGAGGGAGGACGCACGATTACGATCGGATGGGACGATCCGTTTCTTCTCAATGTAAGTGATTCTAATATTTGCATAGTAATTTTTATTTGGTTGTCACCTTGTGGTAGGCTATGTACCAGCTACAATGTGGTATGACAGGTTTATTATAGCTCAAAGACATTTCATCTGATGAGAGCAGCAATGACACGGAGACGGAGCCATGCAGCAGTAAGGGAAAGCAGAAAAAGAAGCAGTGGAAAGACCGATTGCATAGTGGTGGGGCTCGATCGACTGTTACCCCAAGGCCGATCAATGGATCGGTGATCTTCGAAACTGGACTGTTGAAGAACGGAAAGCGACTTTTGTTGTAAGGATAATTTTTAATCTTTAAAATGTTTCAATGGTTTTTTGGGGAATTTTTAGCGGTTAGCTATTCGGTAGAGAGCCCGGCAGGCTGTGCCGGGTTTGTGTGTTCGAGCGACACAGTGACCACCGAATGCATATGCATGCAACAGCAGTCTGAAATTGTTTTCTTGTCAGATCTCAGGACATTGTTATCAGAGCGTTTTGATGGCATCGCAAGGTCAGACTTTCAAGTACTTACTTCTGCTGATGCATACAGTGAAGCTGACCTTATCATGGCACAAGGGCATGCCCAGTATTTTGAGGACTGGGATCCTCCCAAGCAGTTCACTGAAAATACAGCTATCTGTCAAAAGCATTTGAATGAGTTTGACATCAGAGCTTTCAGCATCCAAATCGACTTCTGTTTCGCAGGCAGTTTGGAATGCAAACCAAATACGCTTGCATGATTGGTGATGTTGAGGCACATTTGGTATGTATGTATATTTAGTAACGTACTCAAGTGATTTCACTATTATAATATACTATACTATACTTACATATTGAGCATGTACGAGTTCTCCGATACAAATTGTATGTCCATATTTCCAGCTCGCTGTAGTCGGCTATAATGAACATTAGTAACTAAGTTTTCAACTGTTTTGAAAATTTATGACTAACTGAGAATAACGCGTGTAATGTGTAACATCCGTATGTAAATGTCAATTCGTTTTTGTTAAATGCACAGCAATCATATGACTGAACTTCTTCCAAAGCAACCACCACTACTTGAATTGGCCAGCTGTTCATGCAGCCACCACTCTCATAGAATTCATTCCAGCAACCGATGTCGAAATACTGCTGCAAACCGGTTTTCCTTTTCCAGCTCAAATTTTATTAGGGTACTGCAGGGTCGGATAAGAACGCTCGGTAGGAGGTCCTTTTTTTCCATGAGTAAGAACGCCGGGTACAGGGTCCATCTTCCAATACGTGTACTGTATCCCCCAAACAAGATACACACACTTTATACAATTAACACACGCAGTTGGCTCACATTATCGAACCGCCCCCACCGATACCTAGTTTGTCGGCACAGACAACTGTTATCATTGTATGGACATTGAGTAATGTTTAAAAAGACTGAATAGTTGAGTGCCTAATCTCTATGTTTTAACAAGATTGTGTGAAACCTATTATTACGATCCATCGATTTCGATGTATCGATTTGGTACAGACTTATTTGCCAATCTGGTTTTTTTACACTTTTTACAGATCAGTATCTGTACAGAATTTACTCAACAGTTGGAAAATGGTTTGAGTGCCTAACGATGGAACCAAACAGTCTAGCACATGTCAAAGTAATAATAAATTATTACAACAGAACCTGAAGCAGGTACTATCAGTTAGACATTGGTGTGAACATGATCACGTCTTGGTCTAGATCGTCACACCAGAACTTATAACAGTATATATACGTACCTGAACCTGAACCTGACACCTGGGTACTTTTGAAAAACGTTCTTGAACCTGAAATTGGATTTTAGAGACACCTGAACCTGTACTTACCTGAAATTTGGTGGTACCTACCAACTGTAGGTTGAAGACAAAATATGCCTCAGTTCAAACGAAGACAAAGTTTTTAATTTACAGAAATAATTATACGTCGATTTTAGACAAGCAGTTCGTATCCCTGTATGGTGCCGAACGAACGAGTCTGTTGCAAGAATGTGCCACCCACGGGTTGGTTGATTGGTGGGACGAAGAAACCAAGCAGCTGACAGTCCACTTCCACAACGGCACCAACACAACTGTCACCGCCGAGCCGGACTTGCTTGAGCTAGAAGCGAAATTTTTCGCCACTCTAAGAGGCCACATAATTCTCTTTCAGGATGCGCTTTACCAAGGTGAAATCGATTGCGATGGTCTTTCGCAAAAACAATTAATTTCCAGACTGGAAAGTGTGATCGGTAAGCTGGTGGCACATACTTTTGTTCAGAACCGAAATCAACTGCACAAACTTATCAGACAGATTGACAACGACTGCGATCAATTAGATTATTACACATATTCTACGCAGTGGCAGCCGGTGGATTATGACTTCGATGATTTCTTCTCAGCTGAGTGGTATGCTAATTCCGAGGCCTAGTCATAGTTAGACTAGAAATGGTGCCGCTGGTAAAATAGAATAATGTGTGCTGCGAGTATTGCGATTGATGCCTTTGAGGGCAATATCTAGGTGCGACCAAATTTAGTAGAATAAGGCCGAGTGAGCAGTGAAATTGTTGGTTTGTGTTTCCGGTTTCTTTGTTTTTAATGTACATATGTTTTGCTTGAACTTTACTACGAATTGCTGCTAGATAAAATCTAGTTGTCGATCTGTCTGACTAGCTTAGTCCAGCTGATATTGGTTAGGATAGGATAACTATGTATTGGTCCATTCGTTTATCAATCGCATTTTCCAGTCTGTTAATTAGTTTTTTATTTCTAGAGAATAGGTAGGTAAAGCACATCCTGTGTACATAGTAATATTGTTTTGTATCATAAAATTTTGTTTTCATATTCGCATTTCACCAAGCAACAATGCAATACTTTCAATGAATATCACCATAAAAACCACAAGAGTTTTTGTATTATCTTCTGGGGACGGTTCTGGTGTTACAAAACATCGATGATGTAGGGAGCGCCTCGAAGGCCGTTTTCAAACAGGGAGACAACGGACGGCGCGTCTCAGAGTGATCTTGAAGAGCTCTGGGAGAGTTGAAAAGTCCTTTAGGTAGACGGAGAGAGCGATGGTTGCTTGCACAAGTCGTTCCATTTTCCATCACCAACAGTTTGCAGGGACAATCTGAAACGATATGATTATTTTTTGTAAATTGAAAACTTTTTCTTTGTAAGAACTCACTAGCCAGCCTCTCTCCACTAGAATTTCCTTCCATGTAGAATTTCTTCTGAGTCACCATAGCCGTTTGGATAGAGAGATACCCTCCACAACTGAGTCTCACCGCCCTCCAATATGGCTGCCAGCCAGGGCACTGTTCTAACCGTTGCCGAACGCCAACTCTCCAAATAGTGTAGAGGAGAATTTAGTATCGATCTGAAATTAGCTAATAGAACATCAGTGTAACCAGTTTACGTGCGGCAAAACTGCTATAGAAGCCTGTGCTATTAAAAAAAGGAAATTCGTATTAATTAGTATTCAGTTCAAACTCCAGTATAGTTCAATCTCCAGTATAGGTAAAGGCATAGGCGCTAAGCCAGTACAGGCCTGTTTTAAATCTTAGCTACTAATAATACTATATGGCTATTCACCAAATGGGGATGGCCCATACTGATACCAGACAATAAAACTTTGAGAAGATAAACTGAATTTTCATATTTTTGGGGTTTTTTCAGGAACTGAAGAGATTAGTTGATCATATCGCGCTGTATGCACAGCAGAAAGGGCACAGTACATTGTAGTTAATCAAGGTAAAGAGGGGGTACTGTGGGCGAACAGCAACGATGGAATTTTCTCACGCTCCACGGGTCTGGGCAAACAATGCTTCACACCAAACGGTAGGTAATTGATAGCGCAACATTTTTCTGAATTAAAAAAACGGGGTTGGGAGGTTCCAGACGAGCTAGGGGGGCGCAAAGGGGGCGAAAAATTTTTTTTTCTGAAAACGAAAATCTGACAAAAGTTTCTTAAAACAATCTAAAAGTACTCTAAAACCCCAATTTTTAAGTCCGAATTCGTACTAGTAGGTGGAAATCCAGACTTGAAAATATTCGACCTGATAAAAATGCGAAAATTTTGCGACCGGGACATGTTTGACCTCAATTTTCTCGCGCTCCACAGGTCTGTTTCAAACAATGCTTCACACCAAACGGGAGGTAATGATAGCGCAACATTTTTCTGAAATAAAAAAACCGGGTTGGGGGGTTCCAGACGAGCTAGGGGGGCGCAGAGGGGGTCGAAAAAAATTATTATTTCTGAAAACGAAAATTTGACAAAAGTTTCTTAAAGCAGTCTAAAAGTACTCTAAACCCCCAATTTTTAGGTCCGAATTCCGAGTATGAAGCGAGAAATTAGACTTTGAAATTTTGGTCCAATAGTTAAACAGACCGATTTTCCAAAGGCTATATCTCAGGACAGGAGCGTCAGCTCCACTAATCCTTTGCAGCTGAAAGATAACTCATAAGTATGTATTAGTGTGCAAACTTACAGCTCTCTAGCTCAAAGTTTCAATTTTGGGTCTGAATAGGGCAAAGGACCAAAACGCGATCTGACCAGAGAACGACTCATAATTTCCGTTCCCATCTCTGCCTGCAGTAGATGGTTTGCTGTCTTTGCCAGAACAACCACAGTCTGTTGTGGCTGTAAATCCGGTTGCGCCACCAGTTCAGTGAGAAGCAACCGCTACGTTGACTGTGTCTAATTTCTAATAAATTCCGTGCTCTTTGAGTGAAAGTAAATTACTAATACCTTTCTGCGCAAGGTGACCTCAGGGTAGTATTCTCTGAGACCCTTTAGCATGGTTGCCATGGAGATCGAAATGTCAGAACTCTTAACGAGGTTTGCAAGCAGCTTATTCTTGTCACAATGTCCATCCTCGAACTCCTTCACATGGAACTGCACGGCGCACAGTGCCAGTTCATCTGTGCTTGTGGCCGGCCGACTCTTCTTTTGCTCGGCCTTTCAACTGGCACATATTTCGGGACGCCTATCGGTGTCGCGGCCGCCTGTAATAGAAGAACCATACTGGTCTTATGATTTCTCTTTCTTAATCAGTCATAACTTATAACTTTATATAACGCACATGTACACCAGAGCAAGCCAGCAATAACCCAATGAGAAAATTTCCATCAAACCTCCCCTCGGCGGCCCATACCCCTCCAAAATTTTGGCGACCTCTTCAGAGAAAGCAAATTAAATGCTCGAACGCCTCGCCGAAAAACCGTGATGAAAGTGATTTTTAATTTTTTTGACCCGCTAGTTAGTTGATACATGTTCTCATGCAGACACAATTAAGACATAGTAGTAACTATCACCTTTTTTCTAATTCTGTGTTCTTCGAGTTTCTTTCAAATATTTCGTGGCAGTTAGTAGCGCCATATCATGCCGGTCTTCCAACAACCTGGCCAGCGAGCAACACCATATTATATATATAAAGGTATATAAAGCTGGTATAGAACGTCCGTGGCAGGCTGAGCCAATGCCAATTACCTACTGACTGGAGCCGCCGGCCGGTTTTGTGCAAAATCCTCTGACCACGCAGGACTCCTCAGGCGAATAGATAGAGCAAATCGATACCGTGGGTGGCAGCCAGCCGACCAGGCCAGACAGAAACAATCGGGTGGGCAAATTGGCACTTAGCTCTACACAAAAACTGACTTGATACACCCTTATCTCCTACCAACAAACCATACTGATATATCAGTATGCCATCATGTCATCATACTATTCATCATGAAATGGTCCACTACTATTCATCATTTTGAAGACTTTTGCAAGATTTTCTGATGAATCAATTATTTTATTGTTCATCAAATGCATTGGAATGGTCCAGCACTTCAACTTGACAAATAGGTCTTTTTACTACACGGCAATTCTGAACAGTTCCTGATTAACTGTCACGGCGAGCCCAGTCAGTTTATGTGTCTGTGGCACGTTTCTTTTTCGGTTGAACTAAGGAAAATTGGCATAAAAGTTTGTTGAAGAATCATTATTTAATTGTTCCTCAATTTCTGTGATGAAAAATTTCTTCAATTCATCATTTTTTGAAGAATTGTAATCGTAAAACGTGAATAACTATTCATCAAAAACAATTCATCAGGCAAAAACGAACCATTGATGAATTTTGCGGTTTGTTGGAAAGAGTTATATAAATAATAATAGAATCATACATGTGCATGGGGTGCCCAGGGGGGACAGGGGGACGAAAATTAATATCTACCAAACGTTGCTAGAAGCTGCTAGAAAGCCTCCAGCTGCGTTTTTAAGCCACAGAAATCAATTTTGGCAACTACTTTATTTATTTATAGATCTAACAGGTTATACAGTCTAATGTCAGAAACACCTTGCTCGCCCAAATTTACAGACGGCAGCAAACAAAAACACAGCAATTATAGTCAAAGAAAAAACACACATGTACATCGAGAATTACAAAATCAAAATAATCATTTGAATCACATATTGACAAGATTGTGAAAAATCAGATTAATAAGCTCTTGAAAAGTAAAGCTGTTTACAGTTAACTATTAACAGAAACATACATACCGCGCGTTGTTGTACGATTTGCTATTGGCTGTATTTATGTGTTGTGCTGTGTGTGTGCGTGTGGCGAGGAGGAGGGGTGGGTCAAATTCAGACTATTGAACCCCTACCTCTAGACAAGAGTCGGTTTAACTTAAAGAAGTCAGATAATGCTCGTTTGAATCGATTTGAATCTGGGTTCGTAACTATTTCAAAAGGTAAATTATTCCAGTCCTGATATACTCTGTTTGAGAAGAAAGACGTTCTGCATGTAATGAATTTATAGTCTCGACCAGATGGATTTACAGGAGATAATTTCAATAGATGACCCCTAGTTGAGACCCGAACTCGTGGGTTTTGATTGACAAAAGTAAAAAATCGATTTAATGGCAGATCGATATAACCATAAACCATTTTATGCACCAGTATCAGATCGCTGATAATCCTGCGCTCTTCTAAGGACTGCAAATTTAAGAGCCGAGGGGGGGGGGGGGTTTTTTTTTTTTTTTTTTTAAAATGAAATTCAATGAAAGATTCTTAAACTACTCAAAAAGTACAGCTTAGACATCAATTTTTAGAATTCAAGTCCAATTAGTAAGCTAGAACTTTGAGTTGGAAATTTATGTACCCCAGTGAAACATGCAAAATGTGGCATTTTTAATTTTTGAACGCAAATATTTCAGTGTTTGCCGTCCGGTAGCCGGTAATGTTTTACACCGGCGTGTAGCTAAGATATAGCGCTACAATAATCTGAAATAAAAAGAACGGTCTAGGGGGGGTTCCAGACGAGTTATGCCCCCGAAAGGGGGGCGAAAAAAAAATTTTTTTCCAAAAATGAAATTTAGTAAAAGATTCTTAAACTACTCAAAAAGTTACGCAAAAACCCCGTTTGTTAGGTCTGAATTCCGATCAGCAAGTCAGAAATTCGATATCGAAATTTTGGTCCCATAGTTAAGCGGGCCGATTTTTAGAAGGCCATATCTCGAGCGTTGAGCGTCGAATCTGGAAATTCTTTGCAGGTCATTGATAACTTGTCAATATGTTTTAGTGTTCCAACTTTCAGCCCCCTACGCCCAACTTTCAATTTTGGGTCTGAATAGGGCAAAGGGCCAAGACTCGATCGGTTCAGAGACTGACTCTTAAAGCGCCTAGCCTGTCAGGGTAACTGATACGCTTTTGTCAAACCACCTGAAGCCCGGTATTCGTCTCGTAAATGATCTCTGCACACTCTCTATGCGATCAATATCTGCTTTAAAGAATGGAGACCAGATCGGTGAGGCATATTCCAACCCAGGTCTCACGTAAGTTTTAAACAGGTTTGTTAGGAATACATACATACATACATACATACATACATACATACATACATACATACATACATACATACATACATACATACATACTGAAAGAGAGGTAGGAGGTCTTTACTAGTAGAGTTGCACAACACAACGCACACACACGCGCACTCACTGAATCATACACAACAACCGCACAGGAAGAAACACACAACAATACTCACACAAACTATCAAACTCTTCATCACTCCCCTTTCAACGAGTGTCGACTGGCCGCCGCTGTGCCTGACAATCGGGGGAAAGTGAGAACTGCGGGAACTGCTCCGCCTCTGTTGACTCGATATCTCCAGTAACCTGCTCTGCACTAACACCTTGTTGACTCGATCTCCCACACGCTACATCTCGGCCTTTCTGTGCCTTCGCTTGCAATACATACATACATACATACATACATACATACATACATACATACATACATTCATACATACATACATGATGAAGTTTGATAGTTTTTGTGTGGGTGTTTGTAGTACCAAGTTATCGAGTGGTTGTGTGTGTGTGCGTTTGAGTGTGTGTGTTGTGTTGTGTCGTGTGCCAGATCCACTAGTAAAGACCCCACTTTCCTTTCATTGGTGCCGAGACCCCTTCGAGCCCACCTTCAATCAAGTTCTACTACAATGTCCAAGTTATACTACGAGTCTCGCCTCAAGTTCCCCCCGTTTCGAGTCTCAAGCTCCTCATTCCATGATCATCAGGCGCAGCCGTGCCCCATCCGATGCTCACATGACGTCCAGTGTTGTGCCTAGCTCAAATTTCTAAAACTCGGTAAGTATTCAGTAAGTAAATCCAGATTTTTTGAAATTCAGTAAGTACGAGTAAGTACTGGGTTTTTCAAAAAGTACCCGGTAAGTACTCGGTAAACAATTCAGTAAACTCGGTAAAACCTTCAAAATTCAGAAATATACAATTTATCTGAAAATGTTTACCTGATATATTCCTCCGCAGGTTCAACACTGTCACTTGCTATTCAAAGAATCTTACCATCGGACAGGTCCTGTGTAAGAACGCACCTGATCTCCAGCCCAGAGGTGTTGTGTACAAGCTGGACTGCAGCCACTGCGCGCTTTCCTATGTTGGCAAAACCAGCAGATTCTTAAATTTTCGACTGAACGAACATGAGCGTGACGCGCGACTGGGCAAGGAAACTACGGGCGCCTCTGTGCACACTAAACAAACCGGTCATGCCTTTGATCTTGGCGCCGCTGGGGTGCTGGCTCGCGGCTTGAATGACCGTAACCTGCTAATAAAAGAAAGCTACTGTATCACGGCAATGAAGAACGGCTTCGTCAATTTTCATCCTAATATTATTGTCCATGAAAAGCTGTGTGAATGCTTTAGTGATGCTTTGCTTAGAAGCTATTCTAGTAGTAATTTATGCACGTAATCCTAAATTGTTTCTGACAGCTTAGCTTTAGTTTTATGACTGTCACGTTTCTTTGTGATATTGATTGTTGCTCTTTTTCAGTGGGTATGGGTAGCCTGATGATGAACCGGCGATAAAGGTTCGAAAGCTTGCATCATCATGTGTCTTAATTGAAGCTTTACGGCTGAAATCCGTCTTAATTTCTTCACAGATGTTTACCTGATATAGCATTTAGCTACTAGAATCCGTTTTCAGTGCTGATTGATGAAGTTCAGATAATGCAGCTCGACTTTTCAGAATTTTAATCGTGTTTTGTGTTATTTCACATTATTTATTGTGCAAATTAGCATGCATGGAAGGCCTTAAAATATGCACACTATAGTGACTAGAGGATGTGGCTTTAGATGAAAAGCCTGGCCAAATTGGCAGGAGAAGACCTGTTCTAAATCTCGCCATTTCCTCAGAGTTCATCAGACTGATTGTTTGTTTAGATTCCACTGTCCTTTCGGACAGCTCAGGACACCCCGCCCTCTTATCAGCGCCTTCCAGTGGAGTGCCCTACCTACAAACATCCTACCCTTTGCTGTCATAGAGTGCAACGGTAGCTCCGGTTCGGTTCCCATTTACCTACTGGCCATCACCGGCTTTCGGTGGTCTGGGTTGGGCTTTACGTCGACTACTTCCAGTCGCTTCGACCGGTTTCGAACCCACAAACAACCATTCTCGCAGATGCCTGGGCCGCCGTAACACACAGGATAGCGTAAACTACCCGTGGCCAAGACGCGACTAAAACCAAAAACGTCAATCAAAATATAGGTAGCAGTAGTAGATATAGTTTCTACTTCCATAGTCTTTGCGTCTGATAGTCCGTTTGCAATTCTGCCGCGCAAAGGGGGAAAGCTAAGGTTTGCAAGCTGTGAAAATTGCAAAATAATAGGCAAAAAATGCGTTTTTGTCGTTAGCAGATCTATTAGCGAAAGCAAAACCGTATATTTTCTGTGGCGAGCCACCAATTTCAGAAGCTTTTACTCAGTAAACAACTCAGTAAATTACCGTGTACCGAGTTTACCGAATTTTTTTCTAATTGAGTAATTCAAAATTGAAACTCGGTATTCAGTAAGTAAAATTTAGAAATTTTTTTACCGGTAAGTAAAAGTACTTACTTTAATTCAAAATCACTAAGTACCGAGTAACTTTCACTCAGTAAATTTACTGGGGACAACAATGATGACGTCCCCTACCTTTCATGATCACTTCCGACTACTACAAGAGCAAATACAGCGTGATCGCGAACAGCAACAGCAATGGTGGATAAAACAACAGCAGCGATGGCAAATCGCACAACAGCGCACTGATAGACTGCTCGCTCAGTACCTCTCTCGACCCCGAGCAGCTCATATGAAAGAGGAAGCGGCTTTGTTGGCTTCGTGTTCTGGCACGTCGGTTGTTTAAGTCGGCTCATTAAACACTCCCTTCACTGGGTTAATGGTCGATCCTCACTTCTGTGGGCATTCTCCTATCAAGTCTGATCTCTACATCCCGCTGTCCTTTGGTAACGATCGCACTATGTTTTCGGCTATCATCGATACTGGAGCACAGGTCAACGTCATTAATTCTTCAGTTGCTGATCGCACATAGGCTCACTGGTTGCGTCATGTTCCAAAAGTCGCACTTTTTGGTCTGTGTTTGGAGATTCCCGCTTATGCGATGTTGTGCATCTGTCAGTGTCTACCGATAGTCACCACTGCACCTGCATGTCTTTCGTGGTGAACCCAGCGGCCAAGGCATCTGACCCAGTTCTTCTTACTCCTGCAAGCGCAGCTCTTCTTGGTTTCCGTGTTGCAATTTTCCGAGGCAATCAAGCACTCGATGTTTCGTCTTTGGCCGAGAGCCATCTTCACAGCGTTCCTGTTGATATTGTGCACAAAGCACCTTTGCAAAGCGCGCTTCTTGGGGCACACGTGGACGATCCCATCGATGTGACCTCTGCCGGCACTAAAGATTCGGCTTCGTTTGTGAATACTCTCCAGGACATCCAGCATGGTTCCGTTGGTGATTCTTTGCAAATGCATTCAGTTATGGGTGGTCCTGTACTTTTTTAGATGGCTAGAAGAGAGGAAGGCGGAAGAAGAAAGGTAAAGAGAGTGAGAAGAAGAAGACAGAGGAAGAGGATGATAGTCCGTTTGAGTTTGCTGCCAAAGAGATGGCATTCCGTTTCTCCAATGACAAGTCAACAGATGCAAGCGAAGGTGCAGAAAGGCCGCACCGTGACGCGATCGAGTCAACACAGTGTCAGTGCAGAGCAGCTTATCGGAGATGCCGAGTCAACAGAATGTTCAGTTTGTTACCAAGAATGTTCTAAAAAGTTGCACTGCATTCGGTGTATGCAGTTTTATGCAAATGGCTTTGCTATTTGTTTCACAGAGTTTCTGCAATATTTGAATTTGAGCGGCTTTATGTTCAAATTATTTGTGAGAAAACAGCCAATCTGTGTTGGAAAGGTGATCGAATGAAATCATGCAAATTTTTGATCAAAGAAAATTGGAAGAAAAGCACTGTGCGGGATATATTTTATTATGGCTCCAACGAAACAAAGGCTAATGGAGCGCGCCTGTAAGTAATAACTGGCTTTCAATAACACGGCAAATCCAAATGATCGGTCCTTCCATGGATCGCATTCATCTATATTTACATAAATACATATTTACATACATCTAAATAAATACATTTATTTGTTTACATAATACAGAACAACTGTATCCCAGAGAGCTACTGGTCTGATAATGATCACCAGAGACAATACCCGAGCAGTTGGCAACCATCCTATATTGCACATCATGATAATAATCACACCACAAGAATACGAAAATGTTCGAGGGGAAGGTACAGGGGAATTGCCCATAAACTTGGTAGACCTGGTTACAAAGAAATAGCAAAATGAGAAGGTGCAGGGCCATGATAATTCGCTGAGCAATCTTGATCGATTTGGAAAGTTCCATTTCATTTTCAGAGTCTCGGTCTCGATTTCTAAGGAAGAATCGACTGGAGATAAGTCCCATTTTTCCTCTGTCTACAATCTCATTCAAGTTCAATTGTGAGAGTAATTTTTTACGGAATTCAGGTGGAATCCGTCCTTTGAGAATGGGTGGGTCCGATCCGATCCGATGTGTGGGCGGCCTTATGGTCTGCGATCAGACTCGAGGTCCATTTCGCTTCCCCGTGATTCGTCATCTCGGACGTTGCCCTTCTTTCACTGCCAGCCACTCCTAGCCATGCTGCTGGGTGTCAGTCACCAGGAGGGCGGCCGGCGTGTCGATGCCATGATGCTGACAGCTCCCGACAGCCGCCGGTGCCCCATATGCCAGAGGGCTCCTGGCATAGTTGGTTTCTCAGACAGCTTCTGACATCGTAGATCTTCTTCCCAAGGCGGCATGCTTTGTGGAGCGGCTTCGGTGCAACGGCAGATCCAGTCGGTTCCCATTTTACCTACTCGCTGTAACCAGCTTTCGGTGGCCTGGGTGGAGCGTTGTGCCGACGACCAACTCTTTGCAGCAAGAAACTTGCCGCGCCGAGAGGATGAACCACTACAACCGCTAGGGATGCAGGGGCCGCCGTGACCCAGAGGCAGCGAACTGCCCACTGAGCCAATGACGCGGCAATGGGTGGGTTTGCATATGTTCATCCCATAGAGGGCGCATCTTGTACAGAGAGGGCTTTCTTTTTCCACACAACGTTTCGATTTCAAGTACAGTGATGCGACTGAGCGTTTTAATGAGCTTTTGTCATCTAAACTAGTTTTTTAGGCCGTAAGTAGCTCTAGTTCAACCTTCATTAATCTTCTTAACTGTGCCATAGATTCCGACAGGCTGATACGACCTTGCTTGGGGGTCATAGGCGCGAAAATTTGAAAAATCGGATCTACTTGGTAGTATAACAAAAATATAACTTAAATTGAACAGCTGAAT
This sequence comes from Sabatieria punctata, assembly GCA_030248155.1. NCBI lineage: Eukaryota > Metazoa > Nematoda > Chromadorea > Araeolaimida > Comesomatidae > Sabatieria > Sabatieria punctata. Next base: position 61,221 of record JASANB010003836.1, read on the forward strand.
TTGTTGTAAATTTAGTAAATAGTAAAATAAAAATCCACTACTAAATAACAGTAGGGAAGAGTGAAATCTAAGCAACAAATTAGTAGGTGTAATTCCCTTATGTAAACACGTTTGTACCACTGATTCTGCATGACATTGTAAAGTAATGAGAAATCAGGCTCAGTTCGGATTATTCAAAAATAATAGGCTAGAAATCCGTAGATTCAAATTTAAAACAAACGCACAAATGCTTGGCTCATAATAAATTCATAGTCTATCTAGTGCGCATCAAGAACAAACCATCATTCAGCGAGGCTTCACGTCAGCGAACGGCGCGTCGAAGCATCACCGTTAGCTAACAGAACACGATCACGTTTTTCGCACCGCGACCTTTAGTGTACCGGAGACTTCCACTTACTATCCCAGCCCCCCTTAATATCCCACTGGAATATTACATGGACCCTTGTTCCAATTAATATCTCATGGGATATTATTTGGCGACAAGTTCTTTTGTAATCAGGAATGGTTTGATCATACTGTGTCGGCAATCTGCCAAAAAATTATGAAAGAAGAGAGGTGTTGTTGTAACTATGATGTAAAAATTATATTTATCGTTGTACATACTGTCATTACTGTACCATGCGGGCCCAAAAGGGCGGTACAAAGAGAAGTGACAGTTGAGAAATACCTAGAAGTGGTTCGACGGTACAAAAAAGTGAATTGACTCTCCAGAAGCAAGGGATTTGATCGGAAATCAATGTGGTTTTGGGTGGGAAAGGAGAAGGAATATATGGAGCTCAGCCAGTATTCCAGTTAGTACCGGAGATTTCCGCTTATAAGACCACCATAGTTAGAAGACCATGGTCTTATAATAGACACCGATTTTCCAGTTAAAAGACCATGGTCTTAGTTAATTAACCGATTTTAGCACACAATTATCTGTTTTTAAAAGCTGTCCATTGCGAAAAAACAAAGGCGGAAGTACATAATATAGGTAAACATGATTCTGATTTTTGTTTTGAACACGATACCTGCTATGCTTCAACACAAGATTTCTTTTTGTAATTTCAAGTAAAGTTTTACAAGTCAAGCGTAAAATGGTCAGGCATGTCTGAAACAACAATCTAGGCGGAAAACAAATTCAACTTCTGGCCAAAAACCCTTGTTTGCAGTGAAATAATATTTTCCAGTTATAAGACCATGGTCTTCAAAAGGGCGCCAAAAGTGACCCTAAATTTGGGCATTTTCCAGTTATAAGACCAGGTGTTATAAGTGGAAAACTCCGGTACGTCAATTTTTAAGTCGTCTACTTTGCTTATTGGATTGCTACATTTGCATAAAAGCCCATGAAAGTTTATTATCCTGCGGATAGGCAAGCTGGGTTTAATAAAAACACAAAGAAAATCACAGTGACGTCCGGAGCAGGTCGTTAGTTTCAGAATATTAAAAATTCTTCGCAACCTTCTTTTCCTGAGTGCCTGAAAACATGCAACTATGGTGATGGAAGAAAATCTCTTGCAACTGACCCGATTATCTATAGCTTTGGCCCTGCATCGAGTCACTGATATCCACGCCCGCTATCGCTGGGTGACCAGTTCCACCTCCCATACGCCGTCCTCACTCTGGCCGACAAATGTTCAGCGCAGGGGTTTGTTGTATTTTGCGAGCTCGTTGAACAGCCGTTGAAGTGAACGGCGTGTGAGATGCTTATAAAATTGGCGTCAAAGGGCGGTGTTGAAGCTGGCGAAAAAGTCGTTCAGGAAAAACTGCTGAATTTGTGTGGAAACTAAAGCTGTTTGCAACACTGTGTCATACCGGTGTCAACGAGTCTCTTCACATCATATTTACAACATTTGGTAAGAAATGTGACCCAAATCAACCCGCGTCTATTTACTTTGTGCGTGGGCGAAGATGTGGTAGAAATGTTTAGCCAATCCCTATTGAGTCCGTATTGATCTCCAGATCACTACCGAGTGTCCCTACTCAGTAATTAACCATCAGAATCAGCGACTAGCAACTCTAAACTTGATTAGAGCTGATGTTCGCCAAACCTATTGGTTATCGACTGAATTAGCAAGGGAGTTCATTCGACCTATTAGTGTCTATACACTGAACTGAGACAAGCTGCAATGACAGATCGACCTCACCAAGGAACTAATCACGGACGAGGGTCTAGCAGTCTGGCGCCGATGAAATTGTGTTCGACGTTTGAAATCGACAGTTCTCACTGTGCGTTGCGACGATGCCGAAGTGTGTGTTTGTAATACAATGTTTGTAATTTGTTTGTTCGCACTTAATACTAATGTAGAAGAAAGAAAGCTAGAATAATAATAGAATAGACTAACCAATCGAGTAGAACGTTTATCGTCAACCGACCGACCGACCAGCCAACTCGCACACACTCTCTGACTGACTAAATCACTGTCTCCTGACTATTACAATGTCGCACCAGAATATTCAGTGCTTGCACGTGAGCCAAAGTAAGGCAATTACGTAGTACATGTGTCTGGCACTGCTATTTATTAGCATTACTTTAACAAAACGGCTATTGCACATGTAAGTAGATATAGCAATTACTAAATGCATTATGTAGATTCTCCGTCACACCCGTTCCATATCAATTCACTGTTACTGTACTTGCGTGCATAAAATGTTTCTAGATACAAGCTCAGTACTACATCGTTCTAGAAGTTTTTAGAACACTTCGTAGCAAAAGCACAGAAGCAAGCGCCAACAATTTTGGATTTGGTTTTCTCTCCAGCGAATTTGATAAATAATACGCAAACATGCGTTCATAAATCATGCAGAGTGTAACAAATAGAGCAAGAGATTACTTTTCCATTGATTGTTGGTTGAAACGGTGGTGCCCAAGTGATAATTTGCTATTTGTCTAATGTTTCATTTGATTGCAATGCCAGCTTTAGCACTGTGATCGTTAGTTGGGTTATGTATTGTGCAATTAGGAAGAGGACACTCAAATGTGTAAAGTGTCGGCGGGTTTGTTACAAAGGCGGCCACAGGAAGACAAGGTGTGAAAACACTTAAATCTATTCAGCACTTGGACTACAAATAGCGCCGACAGAAGGCAGCGCCACTCTCAAGAAAGTGGTCACCCATGAAAACACTCGACAACCATAGACGGTTGCACAATCGGTTTGCTTATAAGGAAGGAAGCCCTGGCCTGCTATCAGATCTGTGATCGACCTCTGCTGGTGTGCGCCACTTCAGCATCGAACGGTGAGTTTTGTTTGACTATTGTGCTATTAAGACCGACCCTCCCTCAGTTCTGATTACTGTTTCCCAGCAAGTTAATAACAAATAGCAAGTTAATTTATTTTTGGCCCAAATCGGGTAGCAAATAGCAAATTCCTAGCAAGTTAATTTTGGGCAAAGGGCCGCCTAGCAAATAAATAGCTAGTTTATTTCGGATTGAGGGAGTGAGAAATTTGCTAGGAATTTACTAGCAATTTACTAGGAATTTACTAGCCTCAGACATATTCATCCATTATCCCTATCTTCCCAACTTGAGGTTATAGCCAAGTACGTATGGACAAAATTCAGTCTCTATAAGGTGACAGTAGATTCGGCAAATAGAAAACTACTGAATGCTTGCTGGTGCTTGTTCAGCTTGTTGAAGCTCAGGCTGAGGTACAATGTATAGTTTCGATTTTAAACGGTACCAGAGTTTTCCACTTTAATAAGACAAATAGGAAAATGCCCAAATGGGTGACTTTTCACGCCCAACTCCATTTTTTGAAACCCATGATCTTATAATAACTATGGTGGTCATATAATCGGAAAATCTCGCAGGCATAATTTGGTTGAGCGAAAAATTTGTAACAAATTCTAGCAAATTGCTAGCAAATAGATAGCAAATTTCTAGCAAACAACAAGTTAATAACAAATTAAATTTGAAATTGCGGTGTCTAGCAAGTAAATAGCTAGTAAAAAATATTCCGGACAGGTACAAGCAAGTTAATAGCAAGTTAATTAGAAAATAAATTAACTGGGAAACAGTAGTTCTGATAGACATTGGCTAGCTCTATTTCGGCTGATTGGGGAGTGGAATTCAATTTGTGTTTGTGACAAACCGTCGCCCATCAAAACACCGGGCCACCCTGGACCACCCTGGAAGGGTGGCACTTATCATACACTTTCCGCGCCGAATTTGAGGCAAAATCCATGAAATCAATATAAAACTGAAGAAACTGGAGAAAATGGCAGTGTGCTGAACTTGCTCACTTTAGACTGTTACAGTACCGACTCAGTGATTTCTTGTTGACCGGCGAGCAACCAATCGATCGGCCAGACAGCCATCTTTCAACTGAGACCAAAAGCTAAAACATCTGTCTGTTCAAACTAAGGCTGGAAGTAAAAATCCCGTTTTTTGAACAACCTGAACATCGGTACATCGGCCGGAATGCAAGTACCGGAACTATTTTACTTTGTTTGTTTGGTTGTTTATAAGTTCCACTGTGCTTTTGGCAGGTGCCTGACCCCTAAGCCCCCTCTCCCATAGGTGATTAAGCTGTTATCCACATGTACGATGTTGGTACCGTTTCCATATAATATATGTATTTAAGTGGCTGCATATTATGTGTGCATGTACGTATTGTTAACTGTTTTAGCCAGCATTCGGTTTCTGGCGGTGTATCAACAGTTCAGGGGCGCGTGCCACGCCGCGCTCCGCTCGTTGGGCCAACTGGTCCAAGAGGCCCACCACCGGCGGGGCGTTGGCCCTATTATCCACCGGCTGGCGGACGTAAGTTATTTGCTTAGAAGTCAAGTCTCTAGTTCAATCGGTTTTTACATTTCTCACTGTTGCTCTTATCACTGACCCGAAGTTTTAGACGTTAAATTTGAACGTAAATATTTCACGAATCCTTCTTTGGATCTTTCCCAAATTTTGTAAATTAACAAATCTGCTGTATGGACTAAAAACCCTGATTAGGTCAGTTTTCTAGCATAGCCGGCTAAAATCTGATGGTTTTTTTCTTTCAGCGAAGGTGAAAATTAGCATTCTCAAAAATGAGGTAGTTATCGGTTGCACAGAAAGCAGGGTTGTACGAAATAGCGGGGCGTGGATTAGAATCGCCTCACCTAAGGCAACACAATGAACACTTAAATTAGGCTAACAGAAGTGCTTTATGTGCAGAGGGCACCACCCTCATTTTTGGCAATTCCAATTTTTCACCTTCACTGAAAGCAACATTCGCCAGACACCGGTTGTGTTAGAATGGTGAACTGTTCAAGTTTTTCAGTCCATGTAGATTGGTAAAGCTGCAAAATTTTTGAAAAAATACTATAAATGGTTCGTGAGATATTTACGTTCAAAATTGACGTCTGAAAATTTGTGTCAGTTGATTTCGGAAGGGCATAAATCTATGCTGCAGAGGGTAGCATAGCAGCCTATAGGACTTTGCAAAAACAGACTCATATCATAACAGATAATAATAACAATGGCGCCGAAAATCTTTGAAAACTGACAGAATAGCGACCATAAGAAACTATTTGGAAAAGCCTAATAATAGCCAGGCAGGCTGTCTTTTTTGTCAAGACTGTAGATACAATTATTAAGGAAGCGATACAAAACAATATGGCGATGCGATAACATACCACAACCAGTCAACCATGTAGCTTCACAAGGAAGTGTTGCACAAAAAAATTAGACCGAGAGCTAAAAGATCAGTAACATCATAACAAATCTGTATTTGGCTAAACGAAGGGATTTTGTCAGATTTCACAGATTTACTAGATTCAGTATGTTTCGCAATCGGCATGTTCGTTCCCCAACTTCTTTATGCTAAAATCCTGCAAAATTATTATTAGTAAGGATAACTGACTAGTAAATTAGCTTACAGTGCCGCTTGATGTCCGATATCTCAATAGTATAATTCATATCTGTTTGCAGGCTTTGCTCCGCGGCAGCCTATCAACTGTTTAGCTCTCAGAGAGCGTCAGAGCTCTGATGGCGGTGCAGGTTGGCAGCCAGTGCCAATTTTTGGAGGTATGTTTGATTATAATACAGTACATTAACTGAATTTGACTTTATGTAAATCCTTCCTTTATTTTTAGCGGCACCTGGCCGTCATCCGCCTGTTCGTTGCGGCAAGTATGCTCCCGTGGAGCTTCACTGTGAATAATTGAGCACTGCACAGCACTTCAATTGGTCTATTTAAAAAATGACAATCCTACTACTTGTAAATAGTGATGTAAACGAGTTGAAATACCGAGTTAACTGAGTTTACCCAGTTTCATACAATGTAGAGTTTTCCGAGTCTTGCTGGGAACCATAACGACTACTGTACTTGTACTATGTACTTGTAAATAGTGATGTAAACGAGTTGAAGTACCGAGTTAACTGAGTTTACCCAGTTTCATACAATGTAGAGTTTTCCGAGTCTTGCTGGGAACCATAACGACTACTGTACTTGTACTATGTACTTGTAAATAGTGATGTAAACGAGTTGAAGTACCGAGTTAAACTGAGTTTACCCAGTTTCATACAATGTAGAGTTTTCCGAGTCTTGCTGGGAACCATAACGACTACTGTACTTGTACTATGTACTTGTAAATAGTGATGTAAACGAGTTGAAGTACCGAGTTAACTGAGTTTACCCAGTTTCATACAATGTAGAGTTTTCCGAGTCTTGCTGGGAACCATAACGACTACTGTACTTGTACTATGTACTTGTAAATAGTGATGTAAACGAGTTGAAGTACCGAGTTAACTGAGTTTACCCAGTTTCATACAATGTAGAGTTTTCCGAGTCTTGCTGGGAACCATAACGACTACTGTACTTGTACTATGTACTTGTAAATAGTGATGTAAACGAGTTGAAATACCGAGTTAACTGAGTTTACCCAGTTTCATACAATGTAGAGTTTTCCGAGTCTTGCTGGGAACCATAACGACTACTGTACTTGTACTATGTACTTGTAAATAGTGATGTAAACGAGTTGAAGTACCGAGTTAACTGAGTTTACCCAGTTTCATACAATGTAGAGTTTTCCGAGTCTTGCTGGGAACCATAACGACTACTGTACTTGTACTATGTACTTGTAAATAGTGATGTAAACGAGTTGAAGTACCGAGTTAACTGAGTTTACCCAGTTTCATACAATGTAGAGTTTTCCGAGTCTTGCTGGGAACCATAACGACTACTGTACTTGTACTATGTACTTGTAAATAGTGATGTAAACGAGTTGAAATACCGAGTTAACTGAGTTTACCCAGTTTCATACAATGTAGAGTTTTCCGAGTCTTGCTGGGAACCATAACGACTACTGTACTTGTACTATGTACTTGTAAATAGTGATGTAAACGAGTTGAAGTACCGAGTTAACTGAGTTTACCCAGTTTCATACAATGTAGAGTTTTCCGAGTCTTGCTGGGAACCATAACGACTACTGTACTTGTACTATGTACTTGTAAATAGTGATGTAAACGAGTTGAAGTACCGAGTTAACTGAGTTTACCCAGTTTCATACAATGTAGAGTTTTCCGAGTCTTGCTGGGAACCATAACGACTACTGTACTTGTACTATGTACTTGTAAATAGTGATGTAAACGAGTTGAAATACCGAGTTAACTGAGTTTACCCAGTTTCATACAATGTAGAGTTTTCCGAGTCTTGCTGGGAACCATAACGACTACTGTACTTGTACTATGTACTTGTAAATAGTGATGTAAACGAGTTGAAGTACCGAGTTAACTGAGTTTACCCAGTTTCATACAATGTAGAGTTTTCCGAGTCTTGCTGGGAACCATAACGACTACTGTACTTGTACTATGTACTTGTAAATTGTGATGTAAACCAGTTGGAAATACCGAGTTAACTGAGTTTACCCAGTTTCATACAATGTAGAGTTTTCCGAGTCTTGCTGGGAACCATAACGACTACTGTACTTGTACTATGTACTTGTAAATAGTGATGTAAACGAGTTGAAGTACCGAGTTAACTGAGTTTACCCAGTTTCATACAATGTAGAGTTTTCCGAGTCTTGCTGGGAACCATAACGACTACTGTACTTGTACTATGTACTTGTAAATAGTGATGTAAACGAGTTGAAGTACCGAGTTAACTGAGTTTACCCAGTTTCATACAATGTAGAGTTTTCCGAGTCTTGCTGGGAACCATAACGACTACTGTACTTGTACTATGTACTTGTAAATAGTGATGTAAACGAGTTGAAATACCGAGTTAACTGAGTTTACCCAGTTTCATACAATGTAGAGTTTTCCGAGTCTTGCTGGGAACCATAACGACTACTGTACTTGTACTATGTACTTGTAAATAGTGATGTAAACGAGTTGAAGTACCGAGTTAACTGAGTTTACCCAGTTTCATACAATGTAGAGTTTTCCGAGTCTTGCTGGGAACCATAACGACTACTGTACTTGTACTATGTACTTGTAAATAGTGATGTAAACGAGTTGAAATACCGAGTTAACTGAGTTTACCCAGTTTCATACAATGTAGAGTTTTCCGAGTCTTGCTGGGAACCATAACGACTACTGTACTTGTACTATGTACTTGTAAATAGTGATGTAAACGAGTTGAAGTACCGAGTTAACTGAGTTTACCCAGTTTCATACAATGTAGAGTTTTCCGAGTCTTGCTGGGAACCATAACGACTACTGTACTTGTACTATGTACTTGTAAATAGTGATGTAAACGAGTTGAAATACCGAGTTAACTGAGTTTACCCAGTTTCATACAATGTAGAGTTTTCCGAGTCTTGCTGGGAACCATAACGACTACTGTACTTGTACTATGTACTTGTAAATAGTGATGTAAACGAGTTGAAGTACCGAGTTAACTGAGTTTACCCAGTTTCATACAATGTAGAGTTTTCCGAGTCTTGCTGGGAACCATAACGACTACTGTACTTGTACTATGTACTTGTAAATTGTGATGTAAACCAGTTGGAAATACCGAGTTAACTGAGTTTACCCAGTTTCATACAATGTAGAGTTTTCCGAGTCTTGCTGGGAACCATAACGACTACTGTACTTGTACTATGTACTTGTAAATAGTGATGTAAACGAGTTGAAGTACCGAGTTAACTGAGTTTACCCAGTTTCATACAATGTAGAGTTTTCCGAGTCTTGCTGGGAACCATAACGACTACTGTACTTGTACTATGTACTTGTAAATAGTGATGTAAACGAGTTGAAGTACCGAGTTAACTGAGTTTACCCAGTTTCATACAATGTAGAGTTTTCCGAGTCTTGCTGGGAACCATAACGACTACTGTACTTGTACTATGTACTTGTAAATTGTGATGTAAACCAGTTGGAAATACCGAGTTCCGAGTTTACCGAGTTTTATACAATACCGAGTTTTCCAAGTTTTGCCGAGATTATTTGTTTATTTGTTATGGCTCGGGATTATATTTATCATCATAATGGATAAGATCATATAGCTTCAATTTGTGTAAGGGTGAGTGCGGGCAAGGACGTGTTGTTTTATTTAGAAAACGTTCTAGAATATTTTATAATGAAAAGAAAAAGCAGGAACGAGAAAATAGGTCCAGCCTGGGAACGGTGTCAAAACGTTTGTATTAATTTTTAACTTTGCAAACATCATGTAGATAAATGAACTGGACGAAGTAGGAGAAGAAGAAGAACTGAAACTCAGCTTTCACATGTGACGCTGCTATAATGTTAAGGAGATAGAAATACCCACATGCAGTGAGAACAGTATCAAAACTACTGTACCCCTGTCGCACAGCCCCTTCCCGGACTCACCCTAAAATCAATGTACATTTAGTGAGTATCAGTCTTCACACTCTTTTCATATAGTAAAGTTTATTAAAATTACAACGCACATGTACATGGACCTAACCTAAATAGTGGGTACATAGCTCACTAAATGAATAAACTTCAACTTTAATCTGTCTAACCATTGCAAAGTCTTTTACTAGTAATGCACAGGGATACAGACACACAAGGTGAGAATCGCCGAAGACGGATTGAACAGTATGACTTTGTGGAATGAATTGCAGCCAATGGTCTTGAGTCTGGTCAGCCACAGAATTGCTCAGCATGTTTACCTCAGCGCCTGTGTCGATGAGAGCTCGAAAGAGATGGTTACCAACGGACAACTGGATGTAGTGAGCGGAGATAGAAGAGATGTGTTGTGGGATGGTGAAGCGACGATTGGCAGTAGTCGTAATAGGAGGAGGATTCGGGAAGCGTGTAGCTGATCGCGGAGGATTTGAAGGTGCAGAAGAGAGGCAGCGATTGGCGTAGTGACCGAGTTTTCCACATTTGTGGCAAATGGGTCGTGGTCGCGGTGAATACTGGCCAGAGGATGGTTGGTTGTAGGCGCTCTTTTGTTGATTCGGTCTGGGACCATTGTTTGAGACTGTGGGAGCAGAACCATTGAGTAAGAAGCAGCTTGCACGTGTGTGGTTGGTTCAATGACAGTAAGTGCATCCCAACGCTGGACGATTAGTAGGGTTTTGAGAAGACTGATTAGGACGCTGGCCGATGGAGTTGTTGACGGTTTTTTCGGTGTGGTATAATTTGATAGCTTCGGTTGTAACAGAGTTGATGTCATGGGGTTGCGTCGCATCTGATAAGTGATGTACCATTCGTTTTTTGATCCAGTTTGGGAGGAGGTTTAGGTAACCGAAACCAATTCCATGCTGGAGATCGTTGCTGCGCAGTTGTAGCATGTAAGCATTAAATTATTCAATCAATAATAGATGATTATGACGATTATATAAAAGACTTTTTGCGTTGTCACTCCGTAAAATGCATTTCTTTATGTGAGGCTTATCTGACCGGATTTCTTTTAGAGTGCCTAGTTTAATGTAATCTGTAATCTGGGTCTGGCGCAATATTTCAAGGAAGTACACTCCAGTACAATGATCGAAAAGCGATAGTTTTATGTTACAAATAGTTCTTTTTATTACTATATGTCTTGGTTGAAGTGAAAGCCTAACAATGAACTCAAACCCTCATGTCATGAGCAGTGTAAGCACTGTGAAGGATGCACTGCTCAAGTTTACTCAGAGATGGATTTGCGCCACTGCATTTCTTTGTAGAACAGGCGAGTGAGGTTTTGGGCGGATGGGTGTAATAGCCAACACGTGGAGATCCTGCAACTCTGGCCCACGGGCTGTTGCTGAATGTCTTTCAAACAAACAAGCTTCCGTATATTTCAATTCGATGAATTCAGCTCTCCTGCCTCGCACGACGCTATTGACCTGATATATAACAATCTGTGACTTACCACAGCTACACAGAGAGCAAACAAGAGCACCGCAGACTTCTGAAATCCAGTAGATGGAGTAGTGTGAAAACGGAGTAAATTAGCCAACAGGTACACTTATGCAACACAGTAGCAGAGACACGAATAAGCTTACAGTTTTTTCTTTGGGAAAAATATGGTAGATGAGGGACGGGAACCGTAGGTCGTAAGCCTTGGGCATGCCTTCTCCGGCCGCAGTGCACGGGACAGTGGAACAGAGACTATAAGCGCTGCCCCTACCAGCCAGAGATCAAGTGCTCTATTCAATTTTACCGAGCCAGCAAAGGCCCTACCAGTCAGAGAATAAGTAATTTCCCTGGAGGGACAGTGGAGTCCAGATGGAACAAGTGCTCTAATCAATTTTGCGGCGCCAGCAAACGTCTACCATTCTAATTCATCTGTTGTTCTTTGGCTGTGGTCGTTTCGCATCCTATGCCGTTGTTCTTGTCGCGCTGCTTTTCCTAGCGCTTGTCCTAGGTGCAGTAGCCGACGCACAACAACTAGGTCTTTATGCCAAAGCACAGTGAACCTTCAACAATGCCAGCTTACACTAAATACTGGCCAACACACACTAGGTGCAAGACAGCAAACAAGAGCCAACCGCAAGGCAAGTGCGCGGGGAGAGAAAGTGAGCGAATTTAAACACAGCACTGCCCTTGCGTCTGGCCCTGTGTTATACACAAACCTACAGACTAGGGCGCGGCCAACTTGACAGATGGCCCCGATCGATTAACACTAGACGGCCACTACAGAAAACAGGGAGCATGTACGTACAGGCTCGCATATATCACATTCGTGGTGAATCCAAGTGCTTGCGTACCTCAGATGTGTCGAATACCCGTTTGTTTAGAAAGAAGTTGCAGTTTGGTAATGCATTTCCTTTATTTCTTTCGCAATTATATTGATCTAATATAGAATGGAACCCAAGCCATTCGGCGCCCGCGAAGCGCGACCGTGCGGTGAAAAAATTGCTCTGTATAAAACAAAGATTTTCTTATGTTTCTCCAACCTTTTTTAACCTGATTTGTGTTTGGGACTGATTTTTGGATTTCTCGGCATCATTTCTATGGCTTATTTGTTTGGCAGTTTGTCTCCTAAGAAAACTTCTCCTTCTCCGTCTGTTGGCAGTGTGCCAACGAAGAAGTCAGACGACTCCGACCTGTGTGTGAAGTGTGAGACGACTGTGGAGGATGGAGAGACATTCAAATGTGCTTACTGTGACCGCTCTATCTGCTTAGACTGTGTGACCGATGGAGCCAAGCAAGGCTGCCAGTCAAGATCGGACAAAAAAATCCTCTCTGCTGTCCTAAGTCTGCCGTCGATTCAAATCCACTGCGGCAAATGTGCCTTCCCATCTTATGCTGAGCTGATCGCCAAGGTGTCGTCTCTTGAAAAACAATTAGTCAACTTTAATCAACGCTCCTCCTCCGTCCCGTCATCGACCGGTTCTCCTGTGTTGACGGAGGAGTTTCTCGACCGTCTCATTACCCGTGCGGTGTCGGCAGCCGTTGAAGTAGCCACCAGAACTGCGGCAGATGTGGCAAGAGAGACTCTCGAGAAACAGTCCAAGAAGCACAACCTGGTAGTGGTCGGGTGGCCAGAAAAGGAGTCAAGTGATGACAGGCAGGCTGCGGCGGACCTGGCCAAAGTGAACAGCTACTGCGACAAGCTGGCGATCCCGGTTGACAAAGTGAGTGCGGTGTTTCGTGACGGTCGGCCTCAATCTCAGGGTCGTATTCTGAAAGTGTGCTTCACGGAGCACGCTCTGCGCTACCGCCACACTTTTCTTACTGGAGCTGGCGGACTGATGCGAGAAGATGGCGAGCTTAAGAGGGGACTCAAGTTTAACCCCTTTGTGCGACCAGACCTTACCTTCCAAGAACGGCAGAGAGACGCCAAATTGAGAGAAGAACTGCAAACACGGAGGAACAATGGTGAAAAGGACATAGTCATTAGGAATGGTGCTATTGTGTCTAAAACTAACAAAACAAACGCCAACCGTCCGGCAGAGTAAATGGCTGTAAAATGTTGATCGAGTTTATTCTGTTTAATGCTCGCAGTCTGAAAAACAAAATTCCAGATCTTAGTTTTGAGAGCTCTCAGCATTCTAGGGCCGTTATTGCTGTGACAGAGACTTGGCTGTCTAGGGAATTTAGTGATGCGATTTTTGGTAATGTTTTGTTGACTCATAATATTGTGCGCTCAGATCGGGGGTCGGCTGGTGGAGGAGTTATGTTGCTTCTTCCCAAACATTTTAATTTTGTAACAAAACAAATTTTCGGAAATCAATACCTTGAATCTGTATGGGTGTTGTTGTATGTTCCCGGTTATGATAAGCCTTTTCTCAAACTTGGGGTAGTGTATCGTACACCTTCGGCAGAAATCTATGAGTCGACCGAGTTCCTTGTAGAACATCTGAGAACTTCTATTCAAAACAATCTTCCTTGTGTTATTTTAGGTGACTTCAACTATCCGGCAATTCGATGGGACGAAACAGAGGCTGGGTTTGGCCCTTCTGATTTATTATTTTACGATTTTGTTTCGGAGAGTAGCTTGGAACAGTGTGTATTACAGCCGACTCACGAAAGAGGTAATATACTTGACTTAGTATTTTCCAATGAACCCGGTCTGGTTACGGCAGTGAAAGTACTTGAATCCTTTAGCTCGTCAGATCACTATCGGATTACAGGCTACATTGGTCCGTTTGAGCTAGCTCTCAAACCCATAAAACGGACTTTCAGAAATTTTAATTTAGCCGATTATGAGTCAATTTATCAGTACCTCGGGGCTATTGACTGGGTAACAGAATTTGACAGATGTGCTGACGTCAACCAATTCTGGGTCACATTTTTGAATGAGCTAAATTTATGTGTACAAATGTTTGTGCCCTTGTGTGACATTCGGTCTTCCGTTATTCATTGGTCCTGCGTTACGCGAAGGTCTCACAAGAGGCAGCAGGCGCTATTTAGAGTATATAAGAATAATCCTACTACGGAAAATCATCAGAATTGGTTACAGTCAGCAGCATTATGTCGTCGGCTAAAACGTAGAGATGAATATCTAAGGGAAGTTAGAATACTTGAATCAGACTCAGACAGTAAATTTTGGGCTTTTGTAAAATCGAAACTAACCTGTAAATCCGATATTCCAACACTGGTCACTGACGATGGTCGTATTATTATGGATTCGTATGAGAAAGCGGTAGAATTTAATAGGTTTTTTGTCTCAGTTTTCGTTCAAGATGATGGTAATCAAATTTCATCAAAACCATTAGGGGAGAAGCGTCTGAGTCAAGTACAATTTGATGAACAGTTAATTTTCGACCATTTGGTAAAGCTAGCTGCAAAAAAGTCTTCTGGGCCTGATGGTATACCTCAGTTCTTTCTTCGTAACATAGCAGCAGTAGTAGCTGAACCATTAAATCGGATTTTTCGCCTCTCTTTTGCGTCAGGCGTTGTCCCAGAGCAGTGGAAAATTTCTGAAGTAATACCCCTACATAAGAAAGGGTTAGTATCGAATCCAAAGAATTTTCGACCTATAGCCTTGCTTTGTGGGGTCAGTAAAGTTATGGAATCCATAATAAGGGACCAAATAGTGACTTTCTTAAGAGAAAATCGGTTAATCTCAGATTCCCAACACGGTTTTTTGAGCAAAAGGTCTACAGTAACGCAATTACTAACAAGTTTGAATGACTGGACAGCAGCAATAGATAGAAGGGAAACTGTTGATGTTATATACTTAGATATAGCAAAGGCATTTGATAGTGTATCCCACAACAAACTTATCAGTAAATTGATGCGTTTTGGGTCTCAGGAAGCCTGATTACCTGGTTACAACACTATCTGAGTTATCGTAGGCAGTATGTTTGTATTGATAATGATTTTCAATCTCCTGAAAGCTTAGTTGGGTCAGGTGTCCCACAGGGTAGTCTTTTGGGTCCAGTGCTCTTTCTGACTTATATAAATGATTTGGAAAGTGTACTCCAATTTTCCAATATTAAGCTGTATGCTGATGATGCTAAGTTATATTTCTCGGTCCCTAAAGGGGTTGTAAATGAACGTCTCAGGACGGATTTAGGGCACGTGTTCGAGTGGGCGACAAAAATGCAACTCTCAGTGGCTATTGAAAAATGTTCTGTTGTTCACTTAGGTTATGGAAACGCCCAAACCGAGTATTTAGTCAATGGTAACCCTCTGCCTGCTGTTTCTAGTATTGTTGATTTAGGAGTTACTTTATCTAACGATTTAAAATTTTCCCTCCATTGTCGTAAAGTTACAACTAAGGGGTTTCAAACCGTAAACCTAATCTTCCGTGCTTTTCACAGTCGAAACCAGGACCTCCTTTTAAAATTATACAAAACTTTCGTGAGACCAAAGCTGGAGTACGCGACTGAAGTCTGGAATCCAAATTTGCTCAAAGATATAGATTTGATAGAAAGAGTTCAGCGTCTGCTCTCTCATTTCACTCTTCACTTTTGAAACTGTAGAGTACTCTGCACAAAAATATCTACCCTAAAATGCAATTTATTCTGCAGTTATTCGCAGATGGATTTCTGCAGGGACGAGAATGCAGACAACTCTGCACATTTTTGAATATACTTTGCACTATTCAAATTCAAATCGTGCGGAGCGCCAGTGTCACTGCCAGTTGGCATTGTTGCGCCGTCTGAGCTAGTAAAATATTACCGGCTACGAACGTGGCCACGTCTTATCTGTGCCTTCGGGCCTGGCAACAGTGTATGGTTGCAAAGGAGCTTCGGCTCCCCAAAAATATTTTTAAAAAAATCGTGGGGAGCCAAAAAGAAACTAAGAAAAATACAACAAGGTCCGATACACGATTCATGTTATTTTCTGTGAAACCCATCTGAAAATTCTAAGTTTTGTGTGGAATGGACACATGTTTGATGGTTTTTCATTGCAACGATCTGGAAAGAGGTAAGGATTATCTTTATAGTGCGTTAATCTAAAACTGCTTTATCGCTTTTTAGATGAGCAACCTTCTTTGCTTCAATTCAGCTCATGCACAGGTTACCTGATAAGCGACGCATCGCATGAACGATGGCTAAAGCACAGATAACTACAGAACGGAATGTCTCCTAAGGTACGCAAAGAACCGAAATTAAAAATTCTCTGAATAGGGATGTGATATAAAGCTACGTATTTAGGAGAAGAGAGCGTGATAGAACAAGCAGGCTGAATCGAAAGCTAGCAGAAAATCGAAACTGAACGTTCATGCTTCTTCTCAGATGGGATCGACTCTCGCAAATCGGACAAGTCAGTCATTCCGAATCAACCTTTTCAAAGTCCAAAAAGCTGCCATGTTCAGTTTACTTTATGTATTCGCAAAAGACAGTGAGTGCACTTTGTATTTCTGTGTTTGACTGATGATGATTGATGTTTCTTTTCTTTGTGATATTTCACAAAAATATATGTCTATTATAACGTGAAGATTAATCTGAAAATAAACGAAGAGAAAATTTCCCATAAAGTGCACAGTATGTCTGCAGAAAAGTGAAGAGTGAAAAAAGCGCAGAAATGTCTGCACTTTTGAACTGAGGACAAAGTCTGCATTAAAACTGCAGATTGTCTGCACTTTTGTCAGGATAATTCTATGGGTGCCAATTTTCAGTCCTAGTTTGCAAAAAAGTGCAGAATATTTTCCGATTTTGTGAAGAATGAAATGAGAGAGTGTTTACTCGTCGATTGCCAGGTATGCAAAATCTTTCTTATTATGAGCGTCTGAGGGTCTTAAACCTTCAGTCATTGGAAGAACGTCGCTTGATCCGCGATCTGGTTATGGTCTACAAGATTCTCGAGGGACTTGTGGAGCTGCCAAGGCAATTGTTATTTGAGTATGCTAATGTACGAAGCACTCGTGGTCACAACCGTAAATTGTTTGTTCAACGGTCAAGACTAGACATAAGGAAGTTTTTCTTTTCAAATCGGGTTGTTCCCTTATGGAATAGCTTACCAGCCGAAATAGTTAATGCAGCCACGGTTTCGCGCTTCAGAAAATTAATTCAGCATTTTGATTTTTCTGAGTACTTGCGGGGAAGGGCACTCGTCGGACAAACGGCCACGCCCTCCCTTTGATCTGAGTTGCTTGTTATTCTGTTGGACGTGTATTAAACATTAAACATTTTTTAAACATTAAGCCAATTAAGCCTAATTCGGGTTGTGAGGTGTTAACTGCAAAATTTACGAACGCAATTAGCGGGTAAGTTGGTTGTGATGGGAGGCCGCACGAATTGCTGTGCATTTATCACAAGGATATTGACGTTTACATAATAACGTTACACATTATCTTCAACATTCTTGATGTAGAATTTTGCTAGACAGGGTATTCGTATATACGACCAACTACCGACGATCTCTCTGTAACAGGACACGTCTTGTCCAATACGACTTCACAGACGAACCGCCAGCCCATATCTGGCTATGCAAGGTTAATAGACACACTGTCTCTATTCAGTACAAAGGCGTAATTTTTTCTCTATTCATAATAAAAGCAGATATATTAGTAAAACACAGTACTGGACAGAATATCGCTGAAATAAATGGAATGCTCACTAGCTCATACAAGTGAGTGTGTATGCTATGGAATGTTGTATACATAAGGTTGTCACACATGCAGCCAAATGACCAGTTTAAGATTGTCATTGCCAACCCAGATCGGGCAGACATCTTTTAAGGGTGTCGGCGGAGTCGTCCGGCATGGTGTGCGTTGGACATGCCTATGATCATAAAGTTAAACCTAAAGCAGTTCCACCCAACTCCCTCTGACTAGCCGCAATGGCCATCCATGGTTCTCTCTGATGAGGGCAAATAAACATGTTAGTAGTTTACAGGCATGCCGATTTCAACCATGATGTTGATTTAGAGCTATCATCGTGACTTAATTCGATAATCGATATTGATTGATTATCGATTTTTGCTGTGCATAAGCAAAACACATACATAAGCTATGATGTCAGTGCTTTCCCGGCATGCCGATTCAACCCTGATGTCGTTTTAGAGCTATCATTGAAGTATAATGCGATTATCAATATTGATTGATTATCGATTTCTTACTATGTAAATAAACAAAAACATCATAAGCTATGACGTTAATAGTTTTCGGGCATGCTGATTTCAATCATGATGTCGTTTTAGAGGAATCATCGCAGTATACTTAGATTAGCAACATCAATTGATTATCGATTTTTACTGTGCAAATGATCCAACTACACAGGCTTTTGTGGTTTTTGGTCATGCTTTTGAGCAAGATTTAGGCTTTGCTAGCAGCCTCATCTTCTGTTAACAAAACGCGTTGATATATTGCTGTGTAGTAATCGATTTTGAGCAGCTTTGGTGGCAAAAAAAGCAAAGACAACATAATGCCTACCATCATATCTCTTTGGCGTAGACCATACGCCATTTGACATACAAAGAGAAAGATCGGCTCAAATTTTTAAATTGTATCGTGCTATGAAAAATGGCCGAAACTCGGCTGCCTGGAACGCTGCGCACGATTTTATTGTCGATGGCGGCCCTCCGGTGGATGGATCTGGCTTTAGAATAAAAGCCTGGCCAAATTGGAAAGTGAAGATTTGTTCTAAATTTCGCCATTTCTTCACAGTATTTTCGCTTTACATATTAACGTGTCAACGCCATCGAGCAGCACTCAGATGAATTTATCGAAACAAACAGCACTATTCTCGTTTGTGATTTGTAAAAACTTGTGAAAATATTTTGTATCGTTCGGCCTATTGGAGCTTGAATTATCCGGTTGCCCGCTTGGTACGCGCGGTAAAGCTTCACACGGAATACTAGATTGCCGATAACCGATCCGATCCGAACCGATCTGGCGGGGGGGCGTACGATGTACAGCCCTACGATCAGACCTGCACGGTCCATTTCGTTACCCCTGATATCGTCATCTCGGACGTTTGCCCTTCTTTCACTGCCAAGCCACTCAAGCCATGCTGTTGGGCGGCAGGTACTCAGAGAGTGCCTGGTGTGGTGACGTCATGGTGCCGACAGCTCCAGCTCCCAACGGCCGCCGGGCCAAGTGGCCAAACCGGTATTGGCCTTATTGCTGGTTTCTCAGATGGCTCCTGACGTCGTTGATCTTCCCTCCAACGCGGCATGCTTTTTGGAGCGGCTTTCGGTGCAACGGCAGATCCAGTTGGTTCCCATTTTACCTACTCGCTGTAACCAGTTTTCGGTGGTCTGGGTGGAGCTTTATGCCGACGACCAACTCTTTGCGGCAAGAAACTTGCCCCGCCGAGTGGATGAGCGCACGACGTTGCGCACAGTGGCCATGTGGCCTAAACCACTGCACCAACTGTGCCGGCATGTTTGGCACTACCATATACATTTACTACAATACTGCATGATTTAGACCCGGACAAGTGGGGATTTGATGAGGGGCGCGCTGCAATTGCCGATAACTTCGGGCAGTCCGTTGACATGCTGGGCTTGCTCTGCGGGAACTACTTTGATTGCAACATAGCGTATGGGTTGGCCCTAAAACGAAAACATAATATACACATTGCTGTGGAATTACCGATTTTTCCTAAAATCATCAAAATTTTCGGTGACGGAGTCTGGGAGGGAAGAGCGGCCTTCGTCAACTTGGCAGAGTGGAAGGCCCAGACGCGCAGCCCTTACCGGACCCAGCATTGTTTGACCTAGCCAGTTTAACGGACCTAGATACGGTATAAGGATAGCGATAGGATAGAACCAAAGGTACTGGGTTCGATTCCCGCTACGCTCTTGCACATGCCTAACTTTTTCACCTTTCTTTCCATTTAGATAGGGGATATAACTAGTTATTGCGAGTCCTCAGGAAAAAAGTTGATTTCAGTCAGCTAATGAAAAAGTCTGTAGATGTATGACTATCAAGCCGAAACATCCAAATGGGGCATACATAATAAGGCACACACGAAACCATAGTTTTGGCCCTGTTGCTGACATCGCAACGATCTCAACATATGGCATCGGTTTCCGACCTTTGGTCAATAACAACAGTTTAGCGCCAAATATAAAGCGACCTATCTGTAGGCACTCAGGGCAAAAAATTGTTTAAATTCTATGCATAACGAACAAAACAAACACTACTTAAGAGCCAATGCACGTAAAAAGGGTAAAACGCCTGGAAGACATGTAAAGTAGCTATATCAGGGATTTGGACCAAGTGGTGTTTTTTAGTTAGTATAAGAGTAGAAACGACCACGTGCGAGATGGTTTTTGCATATTCCCCCATACAGCAGAATTATGACATTTTTTGTGATTTTTACTCCAAAAACCGTTTTTTTGCCTGTAACTTTCTAACCTGTGGTCCAAACTGAACCGCGAATACATCAAAATATGTGTCTTTCTTTGTAGAATCTCCTGATAAAATCTCAACTCCATTGCTTTTTCCGCTTTCGAATTATTCACGAAAAATCGGTTAAAAAGACGCAAACTTTGAGGTCATTTTTCTTGCTTGGAGTGCCTACCTAGAGGCGTCATCTGGTGGACCGAATAGAGCAACACCTGTACTATAAGAATGTATCAAAATTATCATGGGTACTTTTGATTTGCGCGAAAAAAATTGAGCTCAAAGTTTCGAAAAGTGCCAACACTTTCTATAGAGTGTTTTGTCACTATGCAAGCAGATATGTTATATTTTTTTAGCTGTTTACGGCTAGTTGCAGTGACTAAGCAACTAATCCGTGCTTTAAACTGAGCGCAGTGTTCATGGGAAAGACCGGCAGCAGGATGTAGCGGCGCTCTTAGTGTTGAGCACATTCGGCGGATCAATTTGTGGTACGTAAAACTATTAGTGTTCTTGAAGTATAATATAGTGGGGTTTAAATTTGACTTTTTGACTGTTTACCCTTGATATGCATAAATAGAAGGAAGCTTGCGTCACATTGTATTGCTTTTAGGCACAAAACAATTGATATTTCAGTATGTATTAATAAATTAAATTTATTTTTAAGGAAATGGAGCACCACCACGTCTGTCTGTTTTCAGACAATCATATTTCATGTGGTTCGGATATTAAGAGTCCTTGCCAAAAAAATTCAGGCAGTGGGCGGCCGATTGAATTTTTTGACCCCCCATTTTTATTGGCTCATTTGCACCTTGCAGTTAGCTATAAATTGCCATCGATTAAGACATGTGTTACGGCGGTGGTAGAACTGGCACAGTAATGACTGGAGGTGGTAAGTCAGGCCATTGTCGTTACTCTTAGAGTCAAACGTTGCTAAGTACTCTCATAAAGCGCAGTGCTAAAATCTGCTTTTGTAATAGAAGCAAACTTCAGTAAAACTTTGTATGGGCAAAACTGGGCAAGAAAATGCGACAAAGAATTATACAAAAGCCTTTCATTGCAACATTGCCAGATTGCAACGTGTCCAGGACGCCGCGCTACGCGTGGTTACTGGGTGCCTCAAGATGTCTGGCAGTAGTCATCTGAGTGCTGAGACCCGTGTCCTGCCCGCTGCCCTTCGGGGTAAGATGCTCTGCCAACAAGCCTACATCAGCTCTCGCCACCCCTCACATCCCAATTTTGCCATCTTCGAGGAGTCCCACCGGCGAGCTATGCGGCATACCCTGCGAACCTACTCCCCTGGCCAGTCCAATGCTCCTCTCAGCTTTGATGATATCAAGCGCCGATTAAAACAAGTCCACACTGCCACAGCCAGAGAGGCGACTGCTAGAAACGGGGTTCTGAACGCTCCTCCACCTTCAGTCAGTGAAGAGGAATCTGTCTTAGTGCGGTCCGATCGGGTTGTGTTGGCGCAGCTGCGCGCTGGTCATTCCTGGCTGCTGAACGCATACCGGCACCGCCTTGATCCAACGGTGCCCGAGACTTGTCCCACTGGTTGTGGGGCAGTTCATACGTCTAGTCATCTCTTCAACTGTCCAAGAAAACCCACCACCTTAGCTGTGGAGTCCTTGTGGCTCAAGCCAATGGAGGCCCTCAAGTGGCTGCGCTGTTGGCAGTAGAAACAACAACAACAACAACAAAAGCCTTTCCTGCTATTATCTTCTTACGCTTCTTTGCATAAAGCGCAACGTACCCACCAGTGGGTAACAGTGGGTCCCAACCTCGTGTGGTTGGAGTTTTTGATGCATATCTCGGTCTTGAAGCTGTGTAAATGAATTGCCATGTTATATTATTTTTCTGCTATTTTTAACTCAGTTATGACTGAGTGTTTGAACGTTCGAAATATACTATGTAACAAAATAATACACTTACAGTGCACTTACTTTTATCAATAAATTCTTGCTAGTATGCAGCCGCTAAATGTACTACAGCATGTAAATTTTATTCAACAAAATTTACTTAAAGGTAAAGCGGTTGTGGTCGTGCTATATAAGCTGGTGTCCTATTGGCGTTTTCTATAAGTGTAGACAAAGCCTTGCACTTTTGAGCAAAGTTAATCGATGATGTGTCCCAGGGTTGCACTGCAGAAAACGTATTTGTAAACAATCAGATATAACATTTGAACTGAGCATCCGATTGATGCAGCGAGTGAATCAATTGAAAGAGCGGGAAATTCTGCACAATCGGGATAGATTTCAGGTTGATTAAAAAGAAACTACAGGAGTAGTGACCAGCCTAGTTAGATGGTACCGGAAATTCGGTCAGATTCAGCATACACATGAAAATGTGAAAATTACTTGGGACTGAAGAACTGGACAGGCAAATGAAGCTGATATTCTGAAAGAGCATGTTCGTTTTAGTATGGGTTGCAAGTGACAGCTCTCTAGGTGCCTTCGACAAAAAAGTAATTGATCTACATTTGCTTGTCATGCCTAAAAATCGTGATCAAAAGGGTCATCTTCAAAGCTGCACAGCTCCCAAACAAAGCCGAATCGGTGGGTTTGCCTGTAGGTTTTGATACATCCTTACATGGTCAACTTATGTTGAAAATATCAGCTCTGGAGCTCGTTGCCACATAGGCACTTATTTCAATTGAAAGACACGTCTATTTCGGGTCCCCCGAACGTTAATAAATCGCGTCTGAATCCGACAGTTTTCATCGTATTCAGTTGTTCTCTATTGCGTATGAAAGAGCGGGAAAATCTGTATAAGTGTGTCCAATTTCAAGGTGCTATCTCGAAAGCTGCCAATTTGACAGCAGTTGAAAGAGCATGGAGGAGCCAAATCTGGGAGATCCGGCGCAGCACCCTTCTTCAAACCATCACTCCGGTTTGAGTGCGGCCAGACCGAAACCGACGCGGCTGTGGGGGTTTCTTAATAGGGCAATTCGAATGAGCCAATAAAAATGGGGGGTCAAAAAATTCCATCGGCCGCCCCCATAAGGGAGCTTGCCTGACTTTTTTTGGCAAGCACTCTTAACTTATTTCAGACATCCCGGATGAGCAGTTTTTTGCCGCGCCGCTGGACTACCTAATGGGGAAGGCGCAAGAAGGGACGAACCGGTTGCTAGTTCGGCCAGACTGGAAGAGACCAGCGACTATCCTCCAGTAAGTGCATTTTATTTCATTTATTGCTGCTGGCAACCGCAGCGCTCACTATTTGATAGGCAGGGCCGTCCTCCTTATCGCCCTGACGGTCAGGGAGACTAGTCCACCTTAGGCTACATGGCCACAGTTGGCCACAATAAGCTAAATTGGGCTAAAGTAGCCATAAATGGCTGCATAGCCATTCAGAGGTACATAGCCGGATTAAGCTATTTTAGCCATTTCTGGCAATGTAGCCTAAAATGGACTAGTCTCCCTGACTGGCTGAGCCTGGTTAGCTTAAGCCTGGCTTACGCAGACAGACTAGTATAATGGTTGGGTGGAAATTCCTCCGAAAAAAGTTCCTCTGGTGGACATTCCTCCGGTTGAAATTCCTCCGTTTTTAATTCCCCCGAAAATAATTCCTCCGTTTCAGATTCCCCCTGGTGGAAATTCCTCCGTTTTAAATTCCCCCTTCTGAAATTCCTCCGTTAAAAATTCCTCCGTTTTAAATTCCTATTGGTGGAAATTCCTCCGTTTTAAATTCCCCCTTCTGAAATTTCCTCCGTTTTAAATTCCCCTTCTGAAGTTCCTCCGTTATAAATTGCTCCTGGTGAAAATTTTCCATCCTTTCAACTTGTGTATGCTGTGAATGGCAAGTTCCCCTCCAAGTGAGAAGAGGGACGGACACTCAGAGAACTTGCTCTTCTTCTCAGTGAACAAGGTACTTACTCTTCTTTTGAGTGAACAAGGTGCGCCTGACTCTGGGCTTTCACTCCAGGCAAATCGGACAGGCAGCTGGGCGTGGGCATGTGCCCCGAGCGGGGTATAAACACGTAGCTGGGCTTCCGCCATCATCCAAACGCGCCCTCTGCACTGGTTTGTGGACGCGCAGATCCAGATAACTCGATTGGCAGCGGAATTCAGTTCCTTTACAGTGTAACTAACGGTAACCCCGGCAGGTCAGAAGAGGTTTCCTCTTTCTAAGCCTGCCGCATCATAGTCAAATTCAAAAACCCGCTCCGCCATCGCAATGTTATGCCAACAGCGAGTACGAGATCCGGATACGTAAAGGACCAGGTAGCCACAGTATTACCGGCCCGGCAACCAGCAACCTTTACGATGATTGGCGCGGAGCGGCCAAAAATCTCATTAACAAAGAATCTGCGGATCAGGTGTAGCTGGGGGGGAATCAGGAACCGATCCCAAACAAAAACTAATGTGTTTAATGATCATAATTAATTATAAATTAACGATTTCTATCGATAAATATCGATTATTGATAATTTTTTTGGCAAATTTCCAAAATTTCAAAATCGTCCAAAATGGTCGTGTCATATATCATTTGAAAGCCCTTCGCCTGGCGAGTCTAATGATCACTAAATCAGCATAGGGCACGCCACGGGAGGCCTGTTTTGCCAAATATAAAAGTACCCCTAGAGACGCATCAGTATAGGCACGCTCCGGATGGCCTGTTTTCCAAATATAAAAATACCCCTAGGGGACGCATCAGTATAGGTACGCTCCGGATGGCCGGTTTTCCAAATATAAAAATACCCCTAGGGGGACGCATCAGTATAGGCACGCTCCAGAGGGCCTGTTTTAAAAACATAAAAATACCCCTAGGGGACGCATCAGTAAATGGCACACTGCAGGGGGCCTGTTTTAAAAACATAAAAATACCCCTAGGGGGACGCATCAGTATAGGCACGCTCTGGAGGGCCTGTTTTCCAAATATAAAAATACCCCTAGAGACGCATCAGTACGGGGCACACTCCGGAGGGCGTGTTTTCCAAATATAAAAATACCCCTAGGGGTACGAATCAGTATGGGGCACGTTCCGGAGTCGTATAGTCATAAGAAAGTTAATTAATTGATATCTAGTCCATTTCTGACCTTCCCTGATTTCCCCCCCCCCAGCTACACCTAACCCAAATCTGCAAGTTGGCTTATTCCACCCCAGGCGATAAGTGAAACAATTATCTTGACTGACAGGCAATAAACACTCTATTATGGAGAATAACATTCAACTAACAGGTCAATCAAAGACCAAAGACGGTACAGATCAAATGCAATACTAAGCAAAATGATACAGAAAAGGCCTCAGAATCAGAATAATGTTCGGAGGAATTTCCACCAGGAGGAATTTTAAACGGAGGAATTTCTATCAGGAGGAATTCAAAACGGGGGGATTTAAAACGGAGGAATTTTAAGCGGAGGGATTTAAAACGGAGGAATTTCTGAAGGGGGAATTTTAAACGGAGGAATTTCCACCAGGAGGAATTTCCACGCGGAGGAATATCAACCAGAGGAGTTCTGGCCGGAAGAATTTCCACCGGAGGAGTGTCTATCGGAGGAATTTCCACTACGCCTAATATAATAGCAGACTTTTGTATAGCCTTCTTTCAATTGTAGGTGATGGATGACCACACATACCGGGCCCACGTCTCCAGCTGCCGAGCACAGGACAGAGTCTCGGGCATAGCTGCTGAGCAAGTGAAGCCAGACCTATTCTGCCTGCTTGTGCCCGATTTGGACTGGTGCGCCGAGCAGTGGGAGAACGGAGACCAGTCCTACGACCCCCTTAACCGCCCCTGGATCGGCCGAGTCCTCACGGAGCCGGACTCGGACCTGAACTTCACGCTCCGTTACTATGACGGTAGCATCAACGGAACATGGTGGCCGTCCACCCACTATAGGAGCCCTGTTATGGTGAACTGTTCGTCTGTTCACTTTGTGTTCAGACTGGGCACTAACAAGAAGCTGGGACTCCGCGTGACTGGCAGGGTGAAATTAGCATGCGAGGAAGCGGGACAACAGTTCCGGAACCGAGTTCGGTAAATGTATATGATGTTGTAAAAAGCACGCTTTAGGCGGCAGGCTCTTATTTCTTATTTCCCTTTCCCGGTGTTTGTAATGTAACCAGTTGTTGTGATACTGCTGCTGCTTTTGTTGTTTAGTGGTTCTGCGATTGGTGCTATACATAAACATATTTAGTCAATCAATTTCAAACAGCATACTATACAAAAAGCCGCGCTATAATTAGGAGACACTGTTTGCAGTAGTATTTTAAAATAAGCATTCTAATCCGGCTCACTGTGTACTACACAGGTGATTATCTGAGCATTCTAATCCGGCTCACTGTGTACTACTGTATGTAGGTGACCACCCGGACATTCTAATGCAGCCTCTGAGCAATCCAGCAGATGATATCATACAAGAAGGGAAATCTGAGGTTCGAATCCGCCGGCTCATTGGCCTCTGAGCAATCCAGCAGATGATATCATACAAACGACGAAAATAGGGCTGAATTCCAACAATTCAAAAAACACAGAGCTGTTGTCACCATTTTTATAAATTTACGCACATAATAAAAATATTTTCATTTTCTGCGCAAATTTCAATTTTTACGATCAATATGGTTTTTTTTCTATTTTATGCGAAAATTTAGGAATTTAAGCAGAAAATCAAAATATAAGCAATTTTCATCGTAAATATTGAAATTTATGCATTAAATCGCCAAAATAGCTCGATTTTTCCCTGTCGACAGCAAATTTGGAAAATTTAAGTAGTAAATCGGGCAAACGTGGTTGCTGTTTTAACGAAAGTATGCGTAAAAAGAGGGATTTTCCAGAAAATTTAAATTTACGCACAAAATCGCCATTTTAAAAAGCACCGTTTTCAACAAGGAAAAGTTCAAAAAGCCTAAAGTGTGCGTATATTACAAAACTTATGTGCAGAACAGTGCAAAACTCACTAAAAACACCGATTTACTACGTAAATTTGGGAATTTAAGTAGTATATAGAATTTCTTGCTCGGAGTCTATTTTTTGGCCGAGTCCATCTCTGCAAGCCGAGGTGTTAATCCCAAACAAGTATGTTCGCTGAAATTTTTGAATTTCTAAAATTACATTGTACAAGACGCAAATACGCATTAGCTTTTGCAATGCAAATGCGCATACGCATTTGTGGTCGAAATACAGTACACGTACACAGTACAGTACATGCATGCGCATTTGATAAATGTGGTATTGAACACAAAATGAAGTAGACATGAAACCCCGGATAGATAAATGGGTGATACTGTACTGTAGATGCTAAGGTGTAGTCAGTGAGAGTTGCAGAGTGGACCACCGAGAATCAGCCACCAGTACCCAGTGTTCCCGCGGCGCCGGGTGTTTCACGGTTGACAGGCGTCAAACGCAAGCTCCAGTAATCTCCTGCCTTTCCGCCTACCAGAAACTCCACCACTCCTTGATGTACATGGCTACGTTTGTTTGTTTCGTTTCGTTTCGTTGTAGTTGCTTGATTTGCCAGTAGCCGCTTCCGATGTGCAGATTTAAAAGTTGCAACAACAAATCAGCTTCTTGTCATGCTTCGATTCTGTGGTGTGAGATTAGAAAAACAGGATCATCTTCGATGAAGAAGGACAGCCCGGGAAGTCAAAAAGGCACGACAATAAATCAAACTAGGATCAAATTAAAAAAATTTAAAAAAAACAAAAACGGCGGGCGAAAGGCTTCGAATTATTTCATCCGTCTATAACATAGACAGCCTTTCGCCCGCCGTTTTTGTTTTTTTTAAATTTTTTTAATTTGATCCTAGTTTGATTTATTGTCGTGCCTTTTTGACTTCCCGGGCTGTCCTTCTTCATCGAAGATGATCCTGTTTTTCTAATTTAATGTTTTGTCTTTATTTAATGCTTGTCATGTAAGGCAAATAGCAAAGTAATAAACTAAATAAATAGGAAAGCAATACCATACAATGTAACAAAAATACAGTATGTATATGTGTATATATGTTTCAGTGTGTTGTTCTCCATTTTGAACTTGGCCCAGTTGTCTTTGTTATTCAGGATTATTCTGCTATTCTAGTTTCGTATTTGCTTGTTGTCATACTGTATATAGCTGTACAGTTATGCATGCAAATCGAAGTTTTAAGCATCCAAATAGCGTTTAAGAGCTAAAAACAAGTAAAAAATGACAAAAAGGCCTTATAAAAACATCATTTGTCTTTAATATCAGCAGCGGAAACACCAAATTTGGTTACCAAAGGCCCTCTAGTACATGTATCAGGGTTCGTGCGGCTTTTGCATAGCAAAATTCCCTGACCTTTCACTGACTTTTCTATGACCAAAGTAAAAATAAAGACCAAACAGGTGAGGAAAATGCAACCAATCTCAGCAAACTTTAAAAAATTGGCTTGTAAAACGCATTTAAACGGTACTCAGAGGGTAAATTTCCAGTTTAAGTAGTAGTAGGTAAGTAAGTAAGTTTATTCCCAGACATACACATGTACAGTAGCATAGAAGTACAAAGTGACGATAAGAGCGATATGAGTCAAGGAAAAGGCATTGAGTTAGCCATATAATAGCTATTTTATAACCCAAGCCTATCTATTAGTAAAACACGAAAGATCTAAGTGACTGACTGCCTCTTTAAAGATTTAAACGGATCGGGAATGGACCACATTATCAGGTAAACTGTTCCATATCGGGACAACTCTAGAAGCAAAAGAAAAATGTCTTGTGTTAGACCGTGCTCGTTGAACAGATAGTTGTAAAGAGTGGCTACGAGTTACAGTTTGGGGTGCTATAGAGAAAAACTCTTCGTATGACATATCAACTATGCCATGAAGCAGTTTATAGACAAATACAAGATCGGCTTGTATTCTCCTGATGTCCAAATACTGTAAGCCCGTAGCTATTAGACGAATTTCATAAGGGAGAGAACCAAGCCCAGGTATCTTAGAAGTAAAGAAACGCTGCACAGATTCAATTTTCTGAATATCTCTTGTCAAATGAGGGGACCAAACTTGGGTACCGTATTCTAATCTAGGACGTACGTAAGTTTTGAACATTTTAATGAGAAAATCAGGATCCTTTAGTTCAAAGCACGATAGAATAAGATTGCCCATAACGCGAGCCCTATTAGTAACGTAATTGCAGTGGGCTGTAAATTTTAGGTCGGGAGTAATCAAAACCCCCAGATCCCGAACACATTCAGAAGTGGGAATGATTGTGCCATCAACTGTGTATTCGAACATTGAGTTGAGTCGGGGATACAGATGTAGGACTGAAGATTTATGCAATGCAATATTCAATTGCATAGTCTTATAGCCCAATTGAACACCGCGTTTAAATCATCTGAAAGTACATTATTGCCAGTTAGTGTAGGGACGGAAAAATAAATTTTGGAGTCATCAGCAAACAGTTTGATTTTGCTGTGCTTTAGTACTTCAGGAAGATCGTTAATATATATGAGAAATAGGACTGGGCCCAAGACAGAGCCCTGAGGCACACCTGATTGGACTGGAATCCAATCAGAGCTGTATCCATTGATACAGACCCTTTGGGCACGGTTATTGAGAAAGGCACTAAGCCATTTCAATAACTGGCCACAAATGCCATAAGCTTTCAACTTTTGTAGCAATTTCGGATGACTTACAGTATCAAATGCTTTAGCAATATCAAGATAGATGACGTCAACCGGTACCCGCTGGTCCACAGAGATCGTCCAATCATTGACGCAGCTCAAGAGCTGACCAATGGTTGAACGACCTGCTAGAAAACCAAATTGCTGCTTTGAAATCAAAGCAGACCGAACAAGAAAATCAAGCAATGTTTGCTTGATCACTTTTTCCATAAGCCTACAAGTTGTACTTGTAAGACTAATCGGTCTGTAATTCACAGGAATACTGGAATTGCCAGACTTATAAATAGGCGTAACGTTGGCAGTTAGCCAATCACTTGGTAAGGTTGCAGTAGCCATGGATACCCTCATGACAGTGCATAAGGGTTCACACAGATAAAGTGAAAGTCGTTTCAGAAAAACGGTTGGAATTCCGTCTGGACCAGCAGATAATTTCGGTTGTATGTGTTCTAATAGATAATACAAATTTTCAGGAGAGAACTCGACTGTTGAAAGCCTATGGGGAGTCCTATTGGGAAAGTAAAGTTCAACCCCATTATCGGTTGTAAAAACGGAACTAAACTGTCTGTTAAAAACTGTACATTTATCTAAATCAGTAACTATGTTAGAGTCATTAGTTCTTAAAATCGGAATGGAGGGACGACATGTAAGTTTTTTTATTTACGTATGCCCAAAATGATCGGTCGTTATTGTTTTTGAGTACCGATAATTCGCGGTTTAATTTATCAGTTTGACAAGAGCGCCGAAAGTCTAGAACAGCAGTTTTCCAGAGTGCATGTTTCCATGTTTGCATGGTCTGAGTTTCCATTGAAAGATTTAAACCGTCGATGTAGGCGTTTTTGTTTCAGATATAGTTTACGTGTAGATACGCTAAATTGAGAAATTTTAGAAGTTTCCTTATAATTTGGTACAAACTCAGAAATTAGCGAGTTTAGAACTCCTACAAATTTTGACCAAAAGTCATGAATAGTTAGGCAGGTTGAAAATATTGATGGCCAGTCAACCCCTTCGAGGATACAAGCAATCATATCGTACTTTCCACGTGAAAAGCATTTTTGACAGTGGTTGTTAACAGACATCCTATTGAAAGGTCCACACTCAAAAACAACAGAACAGTGATCGCTACCCGAAAAGGGCTCAATAACTCTACAATTGCTAACTAAAAATGGCTCGTTATACAGTACTAGGTCTAGTATATTATCGTTCCTAGTCGGTTCAGAGACAGTCTGGGAAAGTCCATTAGTAAGAAAAAAATCATATAGAGCACGCTCGACAGGTAAAGCGTTTGGAAAAGTCGAGCCAGACAACCAGTTAATTCGAGGTAAATTGAAGTCTACAACAATCAGTGTTGGTTTATCCTCCTCTAGAACTCTCTCCAGATAGTCAGTAAGCGGTTTTGGGTCGTACTGATTAGGAGGGCGATAAACCACGCACAGTCTAATGAAACGAGATCCTACACACAGGTCACAGACAACAGAATCAAAGTCAGCCACCGACTCAGAAAAGACAAAAGAACTTGGCACCCCTTTTGGAACCAGAATCAGTACACCACCCCCACGCTTCTCTGTGCGGTCCTGACGATACACAGTGTAGCCAGAGTTACATATGAAAGAAAGAGAAAAGTTTTCAGTTAACCAGGTTTCAGTTACACAAATCACATTTTTGGCAAAGGTATTTGACAGCATAAATTGTAAAGAAGGCAGTTTGTTCCCTAGAGACTGG
This sequence comes from Sabatieria punctata, assembly GCA_030248155.1. NCBI lineage: Eukaryota > Metazoa > Nematoda > Chromadorea > Araeolaimida > Comesomatidae > Sabatieria > Sabatieria punctata. Next base: position 93,060 of record JASANB010003836.1, read on the forward strand.
GCATTCAGAAGTACAAAAGCTAAGCACTCACTCTTACTTACTGTTATTTTACTAGTGGATTTTTATTTTACTATTTACTAAATTTACTACAAATGCAGCTCTTCAATTTAATTTTTATTTTTGTGTTACTACCAAACAGCTCCGATTTTACTAATTTTTGTTTTACTAATAATTTTACTAATTTTACTACTATTTTACTACGATTTTACTAGTCATTATGGGCAATTTTGTATCAATGATGCCAAGATCCTATGAATAATTAATGTTGGTGCTAATTAGTTGCTAAATTTGATCATGATACAAGGTTCTCACGAACTTTAGAGCCAAAAATGTGTGAAATTCGTCTGGCAACAGTGCGTCCACACATTATATATTACAAAATTGATCAAGAATTTGGCTGGAAATCACCAAAAACTAGTAAAATAGTAGTAAAATTTTTATTTTACTATTGACGGCCTTTGTTAATTTAATTTAATTTTTACTTTACTATTGGCTCTTAATTTTACTTTTTACTATTATTTTACTACTAGTAAAATACCACTAGTATTACTAATTTTTGTTTTACTATACTATAGTAAAATAACAGTACTCTTACTGTGCTGTCTGGGACTAACTAGTTTTCCAGTTGGAACGGCTTGAGTGTGGAACGGCCGGAGGGCGACTTCACCCGCTCCATTATCTCAGTGTCTCTGATCACGAAAGAGCGACTCGGCATCGAGGCACGAATGGCTTTCAGTTTGTCTCTCAGTGCACTGTCCTCGGCCCTCTGACGGGCGGTGAGATCGTGTCGAATGTACGCACTGTCAACCAGCAACTCTTTCTGTTGAGTCATCAGTCGACGCTTGACCCAAGAATCAGACAGCAGAACTTTGAGTGGACGCGGCCTGCCGCCACACTCACCCATACGAAACACCCGACTGAACTGGTAGCAGCAGATTTGGTCTGATCGTCACAGGACGCCTCAACTAAGTCTTGTACCTGCGCGAGGTCCTTTTCGGCAGTGTAGGGGGCAGGTTCTTTGAGGTTGACGATCACCACGTTATTCTTCTTCGCCTCTCTCTCCTCACGTTCGTTGATTGCGTCTACGACCAAGCTGAGCGAAAAAGGGCTGGAGGAGACGGCAGAGGAAGAACCGTTCTCTAGTTGGCAAAGACGTTCTTTCAGTTCGCTGTTCTCTTTGCGGAGCGCGTCCAGTTCCAAAGAGAACTTCTGCTGGTTGTCCAGAATGGTGGTGAAAAATTGAGTCTGGTTGGCGAGTACTTTTTTCAACAGGTCGGCAATCTCGGTTAGGTTTGAATCAAAAGTAGAAGCTTTGGGAGGCATATCGAACAAAACAGAGGCACGGCCTTTTAGACAAGACAGAGAGGCACGGCCTTTTAGCGTTGGCCTTTTAGCGTGTGCAGCGGAGAGAACAGGGCAGCCAGCCGCACGCTGGCACAAGACACTACTGTTGCTAAGTAAATTATAATTTTAATTTTAATTATATTTTTTAGAAATTTACTAATACAAGTAAATTATTTGGTAAGTAAATTATAATTAAATTAAATTTCTACGAAAATAGGGAAAGTTAATTATAATTATAATTTGTAAATTATACTTACCAAAAATATTTTACTTAATTTACTTAAAATATACTTAATTTACTTACACACGCCTAGCTATTGCTGAACTTTTCAGGCAGCATGCTAGTGCTGCGTGAGTGTCTGCTTTCAGTATCTATACCTTTCAATTACAAGCCATACTTACAGTACAATTTTCCGCCCGCCCATCCACCGCCTTTCGTCTTTGCGCTTGTTTCTCTTAATCTCCCATGAAACAAACTACTCCAATTTATCCGCCAAGCTAAGAGTGGATATTAGGTACTTTTCAGCCAGTTTTGCAATGCTATAGCATATGTTCAGTCTCACAGGCATTGTCTGTTGTGGATGCAAGGCGAAACTGACTGCAAAGCCTCTTGAGGTTGAGGTTCTAACTACTTCTGACCAACTGTCATATTACTGTTGACAGACATGGGCTATCATTTCGGCTCAGGGGTGATAAATTTTCAAATTGTGACGGGGCTGGCTGTGGCTGGAGGGTGTAGCGGCGGGTGATAGGGTTGAGAGATGGTAGGCCAAAAAGTCCGATTTTTCGCTAGAATTATGGTTTTTTGGCTTATTTTTGTTTAAGTAGGTTAAAATAAGCTAATCTGAGCTAATTCACACCTAGCACACTTTTATCATAATATTCTTCCAAAAAATCCTGAAGGAGGTAGCGGCAGCCTGAGAGGCGGTACGTCAGACCCTGAGGCGGGTAAACCCCTTCACCCTCAGCGCCCTTTGTCCATGTCTCTTTTCGACTTAACCTGTAACACCCTCGTTTAGTTTTCATTCTATTATAGAACTGTTATAGCATCCTTTCTTAGATGGAAGCACAGCTGAAGGTGTTAGACGCCAAAATCAGGCCTGTTTTAACTATACTTATTGTACTTAATTTAATTAAATGTGGTAAGTAAATTATAATTAAATTAAATTTCTCTCAGATATGGTAAGTAAATTTTAATTTAATTATATTTCTCTGGGCATGTGGTAAGTAAATTATAATTTAATTATATTTAAAATAAATTTACTTAGCAACAGTACAAGACACGCGCTCGAATGAGATTTACAGTATAAACTGCCTCAATCAAGGGATTCTTTATTTTAGATATTTTATTTTTAGTTTGTTGAAAAATTAGCAAAAACGCGGCGACTATCCTAAACTCAGAAATCCAGTCTGTTTGGCTGTTTTGAGATGTTAATTGTGCCACCTTAGTTTGAAAAATTCTGCTAAAAACTACAGATATTTATGAAGCAATGAGGTGCTTGCAGAAATTCGCAATTCGCTTAGCTCAAAACAAATCGGCCAAAACTAGCCCTCCTGGAAACTTGTACTGTTTGGACTCTCCGCGCCAAATAGATAAAACAACTATTTGAATCGTTTACGGTTCTTCGGAACATAAGTATGTATACAGCACGAAAAGTCAGCGACATCTTTGATAAAAAACATGCAAACTAAAAATATGCAAAATTTTGATATCAGGGTCAATTTGCATATGACTATTGCATATTGGAATTTTGCATGCATATGATATTGCATATGCATATATGCATGCCAAAAACCATGCATATATGCATTGTTTGATATTGCATATTGCATATATGCGTCCAACCGTAGAACCGACTGGATCTGCCGTTGCACCGAAAGCCGCTCCAAAGCATGCTGCGTTGGAGGAGATCAACGACATCAGCAGTTGTCCTTGGAAACCAACTTCTAGGCTAGGCCTTGGGCCTTTCTCACCGGGGGCGCACCAAGCGGACGTTGAGAGCCAACATCATCCATGACGCCAATGCGCCAGGCACTCTCTTAGTGACTGGCGCCCAACACCATGGCTAGAGTGGCTGGCAGTGATAGAAGGGAAACGTCCGAGATGACGAACCACAGGGGTCGCGAAATGAACCACCCACATAGGTCTGATCGCAGGGCCCCAGCACATCGGATCGGATTGGACTGTGCATGTATACAGCAATGAAGAACAGAAACCACGTTTCAGCCGGTCAAAGGCGACTGGAACGGTTCTGGAAACCATGTCAACTTTTCAAGCAACAAAATGCGAGAAGAAGGAGGATTAAAGTAGGTTTGGCGCCGGTTGTTTGTCTGGTTGGTGTTAAGTCATATATGATGCGGGCTGCAGCAAGATCATTACAGACAGACAGGCACATTTGGGAGGCGATCGAGAAGATGGCACCGAAGCATGAGGAGCACATTAAGGTCTACGACCCTCACGGAGGCGCCGACAATGTCAGGCGACTGACCGGTCGCCACGAAACAGCCAGTCTTACCGAATTCACTGCTGCGGAAGCGGCTCGCAATGTCAGCGTGCGAATCCCGAGAAATGTGGCCAGGGCTGGCAAGGTAATCCTTCTATGTCAGTCGAACAAGCTGCCACCTATAAGTAGGTATGGTTCAGGGCTGGATGGAAGACCGAAGACCTTCGGCTAATTGCGACCCGTATCAAGTGATCGAACGGATTCTGCGCACTGTTTATCTTGAAGATTAGGTTTATTGTATTCAACTGTTTTCAATCAAATCAATTCTGTCCTTTTGAAAGAAGAACTACTTGTTCAAATTCTGATTTTTTAAATCGTCAAAACCAGGACTACAAACGGTGAGGTATACGAGATGAGGCTGAATTAGACGTTTGAAACTTGAAACTTGAAACTTCATCGTCATTAGTTAAAACCCGACACTACTATAGAGCAGCCACTGGGTAGGACAACACGAACACAAATGAAAACATAAATAAAAGTCACATAAAACAACTGAGGTTAAAACGCCCACATAGATTATGAAATTGAGAAGAGTCTAAAAAATTTTCAAATGCGAACAAACCAAGCACGGGCACAGAAGGTGGTAAAGCATTCCACAAACGAGCAGCAACAGGATAAAACAGCTCATCTGTGGCGGCCTTATGTCTGGCCAGCTCTACGTGGCAACTGGCAAGTGTGGTTCACATGCCTACTTCTACGGTAGCATTCTACCATAGCACTATAGTCTGTCCAAAAATGGAGCGACCTGGCGGTTTTTTGCGAATAACTTTTTTGGGAGGCCTCGGAGCGACTTGAGCCTCATAACCAAAGTTGTAGACAAGCTCGAGCCGCGGTCTGCCGTTACTCTGACCGGAGGTTTTCAGGAAGTGTCAGAATCGATTCCGGCGGTCAAGAATACCCCATTTGGGAGGTATCAGCCAAATCCACCGGTTTGCCTATGTTTCCCCCCTTCTACGTGAAATTTTCAAAAAAACGCCTTTTTTCGCGATTTTTGCAAACTTTGACCAGCCATATGTCCGGATCGGTTTGGCCTAGACACATCGTGAAAGCATCATTGGAGTCGCCAAGGACTCTAGAATCGAATTCTGCAGTCATCTCATTTTCATCGCAATTAGGAAAAAAGCTCATTTTTTACGTTGCGCAAATTAGTGTTCAGAGTAAACCTAGCGCAGATTAGCATTAACGGCGGACCGCGGCTCGACCTTGTCCACAACTTTGGTTATGAGGCTCAAGTCGCTCCGAGGCCTCCATAAAAAGTTATTCGCAAAAAACCGCCAGGTCGCTCCTTTTTACCGGCAGCCAAGGCTGCCGGTATAAGATTAGCTTTTCGTTAAGCGTGTAGGATGCAATTGCATCTTAAAGCGTGTGCTCTCGACGCCGTTCGGCTCGCTCGTTGTAAAGCTGCTAGCCTTTAGACACTCCAGCAGGAAGGAGAGTTTACTCAAACAGTTCGTTCTCAGTCATTTCTCTATGAATTCGGCTCAGATTTTCAGGATTTATTAACCAGATAACTAGGTACCTATTGCGAAAGTTTGGCCCGAAAATTCCAAGTCCTGCTGGTTCGGTGGCTCGAAAACTCAGAACAGCTTACTTTGAATTGCAACTGAAAGCTGTTTTTTGAAAGAATAGCAAAACAGAAAACTGCTTTTAAAGGAATACTTGAAGAGTTTACAGTCTGACAGAATTGTTTGAAAGACAAAACTGATTTTTAAAGAACTACTTAAAGAGTTACTGTCGGAAACAATTGCTTGAAAGACAAAAAAGCGTTTTGAAAGAATGGTCTGAAA